>SJXQ01000435.1:620470-660473 GCA_006408695.1 Aepyceros melampus | reverse complement strand
GGGGAACTGAAAAACAAGCATAGAAGATATTTCAGTAATCTGAAACTGAACTACAATATCTGCAAAATATGCCTGTAGTTGAAGCCAGTGAAGAATTGCCCAAGGATAATGTTAAAAAATAATAGAAAATGAATAGTGAGAATCAGGAGTGTTTTTAAGGGAGAGTGAGAAGGGACAATAAAAGACAGAAAAGTCTTGAGAAGTAGGAGAGAAATTAGACAAAATGGGAAGTGATGAAGTGGAGACAGCAAAAAAGTAAGATTACATAAATTTAGGGGGAAGTTTGGAGTTGAGATTATTTATTAAATGAGATGATGTTGATAATGGAGAAGAGGAAAACAAAAAATAAGGAAAGGTTGTTAATTGGGAGAGCACAGCCCAGGAAAGAGGAGTCTTGCAAACTGTTTTATTGCTTGGGTCAGATACTGTGCTAAATTTAATCGTTCTAATGACCATGTGAACCAAGTATTATCCATAGTTTACAATAGAGATAACCAAGACTTAGAAGAGGTTTAGTAACTTACTTGTAGCCATGCAAGGGAGTGAGTGGTAGAACTGAGATTCAAATTGCACTATATTTATACCACACTGTACCTCATATCGGAGAAGGCAATGGCAGCCCACTCTGGTACACTTGACTGGAAAATCCCATGGACAGAGGAGCCTGGTAGGCTGCAGTCCATGGGGTCTCTATGAGTCGGACACGACTGAGTGATTTCACTTTCACTTTTCACTTTCATGCATTGGAGAAGGAAATGGCAACCCACTCCAGTGTTCTTAACTGGAGAATCCCAAGGACAAGGGAGCCTGGTGGGCTGCTGTCTACGGGGTTGCACAGAGTCGGACATGACTGAAGCAACTTAGCAGCAGCAGCAGCAGCAGCAGCAGTACCTCATATATTTCATGGCCAGACTAGAGTTTGAAGAAAAAAAAAATAAGCTTGAAGTGATAGGTTGACAAGTGGAAGTGACAATTGTTTTGAGGGACTATAAGTTTTGATAAAGTTAAAGAACTGGTAGAGTCAAGTGGGGAAATCAAAAGATAGGTTTTGATCAAAGAATACAGACTCCAGAGTGGTAACATGATGGAAGATTAAAGTAGAAACAAGTTGTTGGAGTAGAGGAACCAGGATTTTTGGGGATATTTTAAAAGTTCACCAGTATGGCTGTTCAGTTTCCTGGGTTGCTATCAGAAGTTGAGGTGGAGAGGAATCCTGAGCCAGGGCCATTGTATTTAATTAGTGTGTGGGATGAGCTGCTTAAAATCCAGTATGAATATTGACATCTGCCACTGCAATTTTAAGAAACAGGAGTAAGGGTTTTGGAATTGGAAATTGAAAAGGAGGGTGTCACAGAGGATAAGAAAAGGGAAGGGCTTATCCTGGAGGAGTTGGGAGTACTGGAAATGATAGGATCTTATGTAATAATGGTGTTGGGAATTAGGAAATAGAAAGGAAGCTAGACATGTGAATAAATTATCCAGATTTGGAATTTACCGTGAACTTAAAGATTTTTCTGAGAGACTGACCAAAATGTTGAGTGATACTATAGGGCTTTATCCAAATAAATTATATTGTCTTTGACAAAACATTTTGTATTTTGGGGATACTTTAATCCTAATATGGTTAGAAAGATCTTTTTGAAACAAAATTCACTAAATTTCTATAATTGACTTGGTATTCATAATTAACATGATCCTGTGGTTACTACTGACTGTCCCATTAAGACTTTGGCAAGTCATGTAACCTGCCTTTGTGCTTCCATCTGTAAAACCAGGATAACATGTCTCTACTTCAGGGGGATGTTAAAAGATAAAATGTAACCTTCCCTCCTCCTTCCATAACACTTTTTGATTAGAGATAAGAGAATATTAAAAAGAACTTTCAGTTCTTGAGAAGAAAGGTACTATGTTCATGAAATAATCAGTATTCCTTTTCATTTAGCCTGAAGGTAGGGTTACTTTTTGAAAAGGATTATGGACCTGATGGAAAACTTGTATTTGAGTTTAAATGTTAAAAAGCTGCTTTTCAGAAACACTTAAAATTAAACATTCCAACATGCAAAAAATAATATAAATCTCTATTGTGTATATTTTTAAAAGCAATTTTAGTATCTGAGCACATTTGGAAATACATATAAGTAGATTTGATGTCTCTCCATCAGAATTGGCTTCTCTGATAGCTCAGTTGGTAAAGAATCCACCTGCAGTGTAGGGGACCTGGGTTTGATTCCTGGGTCAGGAAGATCCCTTGACTCCAGTATCCTTGGACCCTTGTGGCTCAGCTGGTAAAGAACATGCCTGAAATGTGGGAGACCCGGGTTCGATCCCTGAGTTGGGAAGATCCCCTGGAGAAGGGAAAGGCTACCCACTCCAGTATTCTGGACGAGAGAATTCCATGGACTATAGTCCCTTGTGGTCATGAAGCATTGGATATGACTGAACAGCTTTCACTTTCATAAAAATTAGCTAATTTCAGTGGGAAAAAGCCATCTTTTGCAGAGTTGAATGAAGGAACTTTCAAATTATATGGAGGGGGAAAGAAACTACTTTCATGGGAGATGGGAGGAGGAGTCTTTTTTTCAGGTTATTAAAGATTTAGATTTTTTTTTGCCTGGGTAATCAGCTAGGAACTCATGATAGGTGACATGAGCTAGATCTGCTAGCTAGAAGTTTCTTGCTGTGGCTTAGTGCTGACTTTGACAGCTAAAGGTCTGTAAGCTTATGTTTAGTTCATTTTATAATCATCAGCAACTAAAGCAAAAATTTGTTTTGATTTAGTCTGATGCTTAACATTATTACTCTGATTCTGTGTCATTTGTTATTTCAAAAATAATAGCCTTAGATATGTAATTACTAAAACTTGGTTTAGGATCGAGTTTGAAGTTGTCTATGAGTCAAAGTCCTAAATGAACATAAATTAGGAGCTTAAAAATATGAAAAATGTGTATGCTTTTTCTCTTGAAAGTTATTTTATTTGATCCAAAAAACTTAATCAACTTATAAGAGTTAAGAAAATATAACAAATAACTTTTTGTTATTTAAAAAGTGAAGTTGCTCAGTCGTGTCGACTCTTTGCTACCCCATGGACTGTAGCCTACCAGGCTCCTCTGTCCATGGGATTTTCCAGACAAGAATACTGAAGTGGGTTGCCATTTCCTTCTCCATGAGTAAGTAGTCTATCAAATTAAGATATTATTTCAACTCTACTATAATTTTTTCAAAAAGAGGAGAGAAGTAGATGAATGAGTGGACAAGCTGGCCTCTCTATAATCACCTGAGTTTTAATTTGCAGTTTTTCGTCATCTTGATACTTCTGGAGAGAGAAAACTTAGCTTCTAAGTTTTATCAGTTCAGCTCGGTCATGTCCAACTCTTTGTTGACGCCATGGACTGCAGCACACCAGGCTTCCCTGCCCATCACCACCTCTTGGAGCTTGCTCAAATTCTTGTCTATCGAGTTGGTGATGACATCCAACCATCTCATCCTTTGTCATCCCCTTCTCTTCCTGCCTTCAATGTTTCCCAACATCAGGGTCTTTTCTGATAAATCAGTTCTCTGCATCAGGTGGCTAAAGTATCGGAGTTTCAGCTTCAACATCTGTCCTTCCAAAGAATATTCAGGACTGATTTCCTTTAGGATTGGCTGGTTTGATCTCCTTGCAGTCCAAAGAACTCTCAAGAATCTTCTCCAAAACTACAGTTCAAATGCATCAATCCTTCAGCGCTCAGCTTTCTTTATGATCCAGTCACATCCATACACAACCTCTGGAAAAACCCATAGCTTTGATTCGATGGACTGTTGGCAAAGTAATGTCTCTGTTTTTCAATATGCTGTCTAGGTTGGTCATAGCTTTTATTTCAAGGAGCAGGTGTCTTTTAATTTCATGATTGTAGTCACCATCTGCAGTGATTTTGGAGCCCAAGAAAATAAAGCCTGTTACTGTTTTTTAATTATTTCCCCCATCTCTTTGCCATGAAGTGATGCCATGATTTTAGTTTTTTGAATGTTGAGTTTTAAGTTATATAGGTCCTATTGAGTCTGAATCTGTACTGTGTACTCAGTCCCAGCATACATCATACAAAAGTAGTTGACTTAAATAACTACTGGCTAATGTCTAGTCATTTTTGCATTTTACACTATTTCAGCTAGGTCCTTAGCAGGAGGAGAATGAGTTGAATCCTTTTAACTGACTTCTGATATCTGATTACCCCACCAAACTGGTATGTTGAGATCCTAACCCCCGAAGACAATGGTATAATGGTGTGGGGCCTTAAATCATGAGCTTGGAGGTTCCACAGAGTCCCTTGCACCATGTGAAAAGTCCCTAGCTGTGAACCAGGAAGAAGGCCTTTACCCAACCATGCTGGCATCTCGATCTTGACCTTCTCAGCCTCCAGAGTTGTGAAAAATAAATTTCTGTTTATTAGCTACCTGCCCCATTCTGTTCTATTTTGTTATTGCAAGCTGATGGACTAAGACACTGACTTTGTTTTGGGGAGGACAAAAAAAGAACAAAACTCAGCATAGTTTTCAGTTGTTTCTAGTCCCATACAGATATGTTTTTATTTGTTTTAATAGTATATATATGAATATTATTTATTTTCATTGAATATACTTAATTTCTATACTTATACATGGTTTTTTTTTAGTAATCATTATTTTAATGTCTATAATAGTTCATCAAGTTGTACCATAAGTTTACATAGGTATTTTCTTGTTAGTGAACATTTTGGTGTCCAGCTCTTGGCTTATCAATAAACTTGTAATGAGCATCTTTTCTGCATACATTTGTTTTTTTCTGTTCAATTAATTTTTTAGGATACATTTATGGGAGTGAAATACTTAATGTCAAAGAATATGTGGCCTTAAAAGAAATTCTAATTATGAAGTGTTGCTTCCAAACAATTGTATTTTCTGCCTATTGTGGATTATTTATAAATGCATCCTCATATTTCTCAGATTTTATATTTATTCTTTAGTACCTTGTGGGTTTTTTACGTAGCTCCCAATATGTAATTAAGTGACAGCTAATGTTTGAATGACTTCCAGTATTTTCTTAAAATCATTTGATAGATTTAGTCTTGATAACAGCTATTTGAAATGTTATTACATTATTACCTGCAATTACAAAGGTGAGAAAACTGGGACTTGAGAAAGTTGAATAGCGGTGAAGACTCCAAGGCCCATGCCCTAAAACAGTAGCTTTTAAACTCTTGACTGTAACAGTAACAAATACTTTATATTTTTTAACAAAGTGTGCATCAGTTCAGTTCAGTATCTCAGTTGTGTCCGACTCTTTGCGACCCCGTGAATTGCAGCACGCCAGGCCTTCCTGTCCATCACCAACTCAGTTGGTACATATATACATTCATACACACATACACACAAAACCTTTGTAAAACAACTTGAACTTGTGGTGACACAACCTGATTTCTGTATTCTGTAGATTAGAATTATAGAATATTTTATCTATTTTGCATAAAAATAATGCTGCTTAAGAAACTTGTAGTTAAAAGTTCCAGGTTCTGAACTACAGTTCAATTTATGGAATATTGTCCTTTAAGGATGTGTCTCCTTATTGGTACTAAAGATTTACATTTATGTTCAGCTTATTATTTCATGAAAATAGATAATATGAAAAGGTATAGGATTCTCAGGGCAGTGCATTTCAGGGTTGAGTTGTGAGGCATTGTAGGGGAATTCAGATTTGAATCACTGAAGCTAGGTTATAGATAATAAGCTTTACATCATTGTGTCTCAGATTTCTTTCACTGAAGTGCCCCGAATTTATCATTCCTGAATTGGGAATGTATCCCAAAGCAGCTTGTAAAAAGTATATAATTATTTTGAAATCTGATAAACAATTTCAAAGATACTATGAATATTTCATTTTAGTCAATATTTGAGTTGTGTTTTCAATATGAAATGAAGTGTTTTTAATCATTTATATTAGGAAAAAAAGAAAACTTTTAACTGTAAAGTCTTTGTGTATTTATATCCTATGGCATTATATGCCTCTAACTTGTGTGGCACATTTCTGGGAGGAAGTGTACTCTGGTTAGAGGCAGCATTTAGGGTACATTAGGGTGTTGCTCAAGGGCAAGTCATGATCATGCACTGTAATTACAGCAGTGCCATTTTCAAACAAAAAGTAAGAGTATAAAAATCCAGCAAAGATTAATAGAAGCTTTTTGAAGTACAAAAAGAATACAGTCACATTATAGGAAACTTGGAATGTAGCAAGAAATTACCCATAGAAAAAGTTTTCTTTTTTGCACTCCTGTTAAAAGTTTTATAAAGGCAAAAAATACATAGAAAGGATTTTAAGTTTAAGATTTGTTTCTCTAAAAATGTCACATAGATCATATGATTTATATAGATAGTGAGTTACCTGTATCAGAAAGAATAGAATTATGCCAATTGGCACATTATGAAATGTGGAAATTATATAGAAAAGAAAAGAAACTCAGATTCTAGTCTCAGTTTTGCCATTTACTTATGTGAGTTAGAGCAAGTCTTTTAGTGTCTGAGCATCTGTGCTTATGAAGATAGTAATCTTTTCTTACCCATAAATTACTTTTTGCATGAAAATTATATAAAAATGGATTTGTGTATGTATGAGTTTTGATTTACCAATGGGGAGAAGAACTGTTTTTTAGACAACTGGGAAAAAAAAAATAGAAGTAAGCAGAGAAGGCAGAAAAAGGAAAGGTTTTAGAAGACTTCAGGAAGAAGAGAAAAGCCTAGGAAATAGAATCGAAATGTCTGGGCCTGTCTGGGGAGCTAAATGGTATCAGTACATATAAAAAGTATAGCTAAGTTAAAGATTATTTGTTGTTGTTCAGCCGCTAAGTTGTGTCCAATGCTTTGTGACCCCTGTGGACTGCAGCAAGCCTGCTTCTGTCTCTTTTAGATTTGGTTTCCAGTTTAGGAAATGAGGAAGAGGTTAGTTTAGTGTGAGAAGAGATTTTAAATCTTGAAATGTGTTTTATTCTATAAATCATAGGATTTTATTCTATGATTTATACATCATATGAATTTTATCCTGATACATTGTTCCATTTTGGATAATATTAATAGCTGAAGTGTATTAAGTATTTTGCTGTATGTCAAACATGAATTATCTCATTTGACCTTTCATTTCAAAGAAGATATGATTAACTTTCAATTCTTTTTTTAAAAACCTTTGGTGCACAGAATTAGACTAATGATTATCTTGGTTCATACTGTCATCATTGGTCTATGTATGGACCTCTGTAGTCTATTATTTTTACTTTTTTATTTACTTGACAAGTATTCACTTAGTATAATCCAAGAATCAGGACATTGATGATAGCTAAAATCTACCTACCATACTGCTGTTATATTCCTTTGACCTCTTCCTAAAGGTTACTTTATCATGTGTTGTGTATTTATCATTTTGTTGCTGTTGTTTAGTGACTAAGTTGTCCATGAGGTTGACTTTGCCACCCCACATGCCAGAAGCATGCCAGGCTTCTCTGTATCCACTATATCCAGGAGTTTGCTCACATTCGTGTCCATTGAGTTGGCGATGCTATCTATCTCATCTTCTGCCACCTGCTTCTATTCTCCTTTTGCCTTCAATCCTTCCCAGCATCAGGGTCTTGTCCAGTGAGTCGGCTCTTCACATTAAGTATTGGCCAGAGTATTGAGCTTGAGCTTTAGCAGCAGTCCTTCCAATGAACATTCAGGGTTGATTTCCTTTACTTCCTGTTTAAAAAAACCTTTATCATATATATGTACGCCTAACAGTGTCTCATTAGTTTTGAAATCTATAAAGGGAATATGAGTTTCCCTGGTGGCTCAGTGGTAAAGAATCTGCCTGCCAGTTCAGGAGACTCAGGTTAAGTCCCTGGATTGAGAAGATCTCCTGAAGGAAATGGCAGTGCACTCCAATATTCTTGCCTGGAAAATCCCATGGACAGAGGAGGCTGAAGCTACAATCCATACGACTAAACAACAACAACAACAAAAGAAATAAACTTAGTATATATTAACTCCTGAACTGATTTTTTTTATGCTCAGTAATGTATTAAGATGTCTCCATTCTTTTTGTTATTTTTATTCATTTGCCCTGCCATATAATACTCCATTGTGTTACATTACCACAATATAGACAGTCTGTTGTCTAAGAATATTTGAGTTATTTTTAGGTTTAGCTATCATGAGTGTTACCACTGTGAACATTTTTGCAATTCTAATGCTTATATGCTAAAGGTTCTCTTTAATGTATTTAAGGTTGAAATAGTTGGATTTAAGTTATGTTGTAAATTTTCAAGTTTACAAGGTAATACAAAACTGTCCCCATGTAGTTTCAATTTGTACTCCTACTGGCAGTGTAAGAAAAGGGGTATAAAAACTGCATTTTTATAACAGATGATATTTGCTAACTTTTTTTTGCTTACTGTGTGACAAACACTGTTGTAAATGCTTACATGAATTAAATTTTTAAATTCCAACATCCATCCTATTGGGTACTGTTACATCCGTTTTATAGATGAGGAAACTGAGGCATGAGAAGACTAACCTATTAGTAAGTAAGTAAGTAAGTAAGTAAAGTCACTCAGTCGTGTCCGACTCTTTGTGACCCCGTGGACTGCAGCCCACCAGGCTCCTCAGTCCATGGGATTCTCCAGGCAAGAATACTGGAGTGGGTTGCCATTTCCTTCTCCAGGGGATCTTCCCGACCCAGGGATTGAACCCGGGTCTCCCACATTGGAGGCAGACGCTTTAACCTCTGAGCCACCAGGGAATTTAAGCTTCGTTAGGTCGGGCTTCAGAGGCCAGCCTCTGAACTGTTGTGATATTTTACCTTTCCAAATGCCCATTTATGGATTCACCTTCTCCTTTCCTTTTCCTCTGTCCCCATTGGTTTATTGGCCTTTATTTGCTTTTGATAGTGAGTTTTGGTTATTGTTTCCTTATATTATTTTGTGTTAGCATTGTCCATTGTGTAGGCCTCCTTTAAAAAGCAATTTCTTAAAAAACTGAAGTTTTCTCATTTGTAGAATGAGTAAGATGGTTCAGATGATACCTAGCATTTTGGGCTCTAGTATTTTGTAACTTGACATAATCTCCTATATAGAAAATTTTCACATTTTCTCTTTCTTAAATATTAAGATGTGAAGCAGTTTAGTATGCTTTATTCATTATAAAATTTGAATTAAAGTTAATTCTTATTTTTAATAGAATATTGTCAGCTTCCCTGGTGGCTCAGACAATAAAGAATCTGCCTGCAGTGTAGCAGACCTGGGTTGGGAAGATCTGGAGAAGGGTCTGGCTACCTACTCCAGTATTCTTGCCTGGAGAAGTCCATGGACAGAGGAGCCTGGGGGGCTATAGTCAATGAGTTGCAAAGAGTCAGACACGACTGAACGACTATCTGTACCTCAGTAAGCTATTAAGTAGCTAACAAAATTCTGGCATGGACGTGAATGTATACTGATTTCAGCATGGGCTTTTGTGTATACATCTGTTGAGCTGAATGAAATTTTTTCCTTTAGTGTTTGTAGGTGTTGTTCTTGAGGGTTTTTTTTTTGTTTTGTTTTGTTTTTTTAAGCCAGTTGTCTTTGTAATCTGCTGCTGGTTGCCCGGTAAATGTTTTGTTTTTTGTTTTACCCTTTAGGTACTGAGTTAAGATAAAATACTATTTTAAAATTCTGATTCTAGTGATAGATGACAGTTTATTTGGTTAATATTGAATGACAAAGTTCTAGATCCAGTATGTATACTTAATTATCCGTATATCTTGTCAAAGTAGGATATTATCTCAACCTCAGATCTTGAAGTGTTTAGGTGCTGTAAAAATAGTACTTAAAAAACTGTTTCAATAAAGAAAAGTCTGTTAATTCAAATCCATTATGTGTGTGCTGCACATTTAGTAGTAGTTAAATGTTTCAGTGCAGTGCGCCCTATAAGGATCAGTCATACATGTGTGTTGAAGTGGTGGTAGGCTGATAGAAGCAGCCAAACAGATGGAGATCAGGATATTGCAGCATTTCTTACTAGTCAAATTTAGACCTTCTTCTGGTTTTTACATTGCTCTTAGCTTTGGCACAGTCATTAATACTGATTCTGAGTGAACTAGATAAAACAAACATTAATTGAGCATTTATTATATGCCGGAGAAAGGATTGGAACTAAAATTTTTTTAGTTTTCTGGTGTTAAGCCAATAAGCTTTGGGGGTACAGATGAGTAAATCTGAGTCTTTGCCTTCACAGAGTTCTCAGTCTGATACTGGAAATACATGCTTGGTTCTTTGGTAATGAAGGACTTGATTCCCTGCTATTGGAAAAGACAGTCCCAGAAGAGTGAGGAAAAACATTGAAAATAAAAATTACTTCATTTTGGAAAGACATGTTTACATGTTTTGTATAAAATTTTGTGTGTAGTTTGGTAATCCGGTGATTAAAGTAGCTACAGTCTTGTCTTTCAATTCACTTGAAGTTTTTATGGTAGAATAGGATTGTGTCTCGGAGAAGGCAGTGGCACCCCACTCCAGTACTCTTGACTGGAAAATCCCATGGACAGAGGAGCCTGGTGGGCTGCAGTCCATGAGGTCGCTAAGAGTCGGACACAACTGAGCGACTTCACTTTCACTTTTCACTTTCACGCGTTGGAGAAGGACCTGGCAACCCACTCCAGTGTTCTTGCCTGGAGAATCCCAGGAACAGGGGAGCCTGGTGGGCTCCCATCTATGGGGTCACACAGAGTCGGACACGACTGAAGCGACCTAGCAGCAGCAGCAGGATTGTGTCTGAATGTGAAGGTGTTAGTTGCTCAGTTGTGTCTGACCCTTTGTGACCCAGTGGACTGTAGCCTGCCAGGCTCCTCTGTCTATGGGATTCTCCAGGCAAGAATACTGGAGTGGGTTGCCAGTCCCTTCTCCAGGAGATGGTCCCCACCCAGAGATTGAACCCAGGTCTCCTGCATTGCAGGCAGATGCTTTATCATCTGAGCCACCAGAGAAGCTGTGAATTTCTCCAGGCAAGAATACTGGAGTGGGTAGCCATACCCTTCTCCAGGGGATCTTCTTAACCCAGGGATCAAACTCAGGTCTCTGGCATTGCAGGCAGATTCTTTACTGTGTAAGAAAGGTAAAAGATTTAAGGACATCACTGGTGGTCCAGTGGCTAAGACTCCAAGCCTCCGACACAAGAGCCCTGAGTTCAATTCCTGGTGAGAGAACTAGGTCCCAGATGCTGCAACTAAGTTAACATGTGGAACTAAAGATATAGCATGCTGCAATTTAAAAAGATCTCGCATGCCACAGTGAAGGTAGAAATCCTACATGCTGCAACTAAAACCTGGAATAGCCAAATAAATAAAAATAAATTTTTATAACAAAGGTAAAAGATTTAATGTCTTAACAACTTAGAGCTGAGAGTAGATGATTATTGTGAACCTAGCGTTTTTATGACTTTAGACTATGTATTATAAATAGGTATATTTATCGATGTTTACTTAAAAGATGTGAAATCTTTTATATATAAATCTAATATATATATTTGATATATATATATATCTAGTATTTATAAATTATATATATTAATGTTTACTTAAAAAGACTTTAATCTTTTCTTTTTTAAAAAAATCATTTCTTTGACTAGCAAGAGCTTTGAAATGAGTCATTTGTAATATTTTAGTCCACCTGGGTCAGGTTTTAGTGTAAGAACATTAGCTGTGTTATCAAAGATAGGTCAGTGGTGCAAACAGCCTAAATTTGATGGGAAGACAAAGGGGGCATTTTAGATGAAGTACGTTGTTGAGGTTCCAAACTGCTCAAGTAATTTGCCATGAACTTAATGAACCTACTTTAATTTTTCTGTTTCTTCTTAATTATTAAAATCTATAGATTCTATGGGCAGAAAGGTCAAGGTAGAAGCATTGAAGGGTTTACGTACACATGCTGTTTTGTCATTGTCTCTCATCAGCCTACATAATCTTGAGAATTTTTCTCTATTGTATGCTAAAGAGCTTTCAAAAGTTTGTGGCAGATACTGGTAAAGCAAGCATAAAGTAGTTCTCATATTGCTGTGTTTCCTCAGAAATTTCCTGCGTGTATACAGTCTTACTTTGAAATAATTTTAGACCTAACAAAACGATAAGAAAAAATGTACCAAGAATATTCATCTATTCTTCGACTGGCTTTCTAAAATGTTGGTATCTTAAATAGCCAAACAGGAAATTAACATTGGTAATAATATTATCTACAGACCTTATTTCAAGTTTTATCAGTTGTCTACTGATGTCCTTTTTTCTAGTTCAGGATCCAACCCAGCATTGCGTGTTGTAGCAAGTATTCACGTCTCTTGGTTTCCTGTAATCTGGAATAGTTCTTCAGTCTTTCCTTCATAATTTTGAAACTATTTTGAAGAATACTGATCAGGTATTTTGTAGAGTGTTCTTCAGTTTGCATTTATCTGATGCGCAGTCTTAATTAAATTGAAGTTAAACGTTTTGGGCGGCAATACTGTAGAGTGAAGGTGTGTTCGTGCTTCAGGAGGTCTGTGATGGTGATACAGCCTGTATTAATGATAGGAACTTCGATCATTTGGTTAACATGATGTCTGCCAGGTTCTCAGTCAGGGCTTCAGTCAGTTCCTTCTTGTTCTGTAGCTTGGCACAGATGGACATTATGACTTAACCAATGTGGATCTTTGCCAGTGTGCCCCGAGGCTTTCCAAAGGCATTGTGCATACCTGTCTGGGGCCTAGATTGGGGACACTGTGCCAGTCGTGAGTGTCCACTGGAAAGGGCTGTCTCCAGGGTCCCTTAGAGCAACCCATATAGGCAACTTGAAGCATACACTGTGAAGAGGCTGTTGTTTGCAGCCATGGTACACCAGGCCCCCTCAGGGAAAAGAGCACAGTCAGCTTGCTGCTGCTGCCGCTAAGTCGCTTCAGTTGTGTCTGACTGTGTGACCCCATAGGCGGCAGCCCACCAGGCTCCCCCGTCCCTGGGATTCTCCAAGCAAGAACACTGGAGTGGGTTGCCATTTCCTTCTCCAACACATGGAAGTGAAAAGTGAAAGTGAAGTTGCTCAGCCGTGTCTGACTGTTAGCGACCCCATGGACTGCAGCCTACCAGGCTCCCCCGTCCCTGGGATTCTCCAAGCAAGAACACTGGAGTGGGTTGCCATTTCCTTCTCCAATGCATGAAAGTGAAAAGTGAAAGTGAAGTCGCTCAGCCGTGTCTGACTGTTAGCGACCCCATGGACTACAGCCTACCAGGCTCCTCTGTCCATGGGATTTTCCAGGCAAAATACTGGAGTGGGGTGGCATTGCTTAACTGACTGCAAATGAGCACTTCCATTTTGTCTTCACAATATGTTCTTCGTTCATTTGATATTTTCCTTGCCACAGCTTTAGAGTCACTGTATTTATCCAAGGAACTCTAAGTTTCTTTTATTGGAGACTTATATTGAGAAGCTGTTACCTGAGTAATAGGTGTGCTTATGGGCTTGCCACATGGTACAGTGGTAAAGAATCCACCTGCCAGTGCAGCAGATGCAAGAGACTCAGGTTTGATTCCTGGGCCAGGAAAGATCCCCTGGAGTACGAAATAGCAACCTACTCCAGTATTCTTGCTTGGAAAGTTCCATGGAATGAGGAGCCTGGTGGGCTACAGTCCGTGGAGTTGCAAAGAGTTGGACGCGACAGATGTGCTTATTGGCATTGAGGTGAGGCTGGTGGGGCAGACCCCATTTTACAGATGAAGAGAGCTAAGCTGAAGGTTAAAAGTCAGATAAAAGTGATTGAGTTGGGACATAAACTCAGGCCTTTTCAGTCCAGAGTCCAGATTCTTTCCACTTGCTCTCCTGTATCTCTGTAGTTCCTTCCTTACGCTTGTCATTTCCATTAATTCTACTATTTGTCTTTTCTGGCACAGATAGGCACACTCTAGTTCTTAAAATTCAAGAAAATTATTAAATAGTATAATATTTCAAAACAGAAAATAGTCTTTACAGTTCGAAAAAATATTTCATTATATGCTTACTGTGGTTAAGGCAGTATGGTGGACATTGGTAGTATTTGAGTATATTCTTATATGTTTTGGGAGGACATCATCCTGAGAATTTTATTTGTTTTACAGTGGTATTTTTTTCCCTTCAATAAATAGGTGAGGGGTTGAGGTAGATGAGGGGTTGGGGCTGTTGTGAACTGATTCATTGTCTAAGAATCTAAATGGCTTAGAGATATATATATATTATATATAAATCATGCTAAATATATAGTATTTAGGTTAATATATATTTATATGTGCCTCTTTTTAATGTACTGCCACTAATAATTTTAGTAATATTATGCAACCATTTAAATAATATCTGTTGGCTGAGCACACTTAAATAAAAACACTTTGTTGTTGCTTCTAATTCTTGCATTAACTTCTTGAGTTGATACTATTTTTCCCATATTCTATGTGAACAAAGAGAAGTGACTTGCCTATGATCATAAAATTTAATAAATATCATAAAGTGGTTTTAAATCCAAGTTTAATGATGGCCTACTGTGTGAAGCACCGTTTATGTTATGTATGTATTCACACTTTCAGAGTGTCCTTTAGTTCTCTTGTTGAAGGTGTGATGAAAAAGTTTATTCTNGTTTATTCTATATACCTACATATGGGATTTTGAGTTCATTCTGCCATGGTTGGAAGCCCAGTTCTGTCACTTACAGTTTTGTGATCTTGGAGTTTTTTAAAATCATGTCTGTAAAATGAGGGTAATAATTACATCTGCTTTGGAGGTAACCCTCCAAATCTTGAGGATTAAATATAACTCATGGAAAGCATTGAACTGTGCAAATAGCAGGTACTGAAGTGTTAGCTGCCTATTAATAATAGTAGGGGTAATAGTAGAAGTAACTAATACATTGCAAAGAAACATCAAAAATTCAACAGAATAAACACTAATAATTGACAGATATTATGGTGAACTACTTGGGATAATTTTGTGACTATTGGATAATTCATAGAATCAGAGAAATTGGGAATGAGAAAGGATTTGATTAAATAGCATCTTTATCTCTGATTATTTTGAAAAAGGGTACTAAGGCCATAATGATAAAGTAACTTGCCCAAACTGTTAAAGTTGCATTGTATCACTCTCAGTGGAAACTTTGACTTTATGGCTGTTAATTCAATGTTCTTCCACTACAGATTTTTCTCCTAATCTCTGTTAAGGGAAATAATTTATGTGGGATATCATTCTCTTCTTTATTTTTAGGAGTCCTTGATACCTACTGGTAGGTATCAAACAGTAATTCCTAAATATAGCCAGTTAAGTTGGAAGATAATACATGATTTGCCTCTTTAGAGGTGTTTAGTAGGAACAACAGATAAGTGAAAAAAGCATCTCTGAAAGCGTGGTTTAGTTCCTCTTGCTGGGCAGCAGAATGTTGGCATGAGATAGTTTATTTTTAGCTTTAGGGTGAGTTCTTCATTAATTTTTAGAAAAGTAAAAAACACATGCAAAGAAGATAATGATCATCTATATTCTTATCCAGAATTAATCGCTAACTTAGTGTATTAAAAAGCAGAGACATCACTTTGCCAACAAAGATCCATACAGTCAAAGCTATGGTTTTTCTAGTAGTTATGTTCTGTTGGATGTGAGAGTTGAGTGATAAAGAAGGCCAAGCACCTAAGAATTGATGCTTTCAAATTATCGTCCTGAAGAAGACTCTTGAGGATCCCTCGGACTGCAAGCAGATCAAGCCAGTCAATCCTAAAGGAAATCAGCCCTGAATATTCATTGGAAAGATTGATGCTTAAGCTGAAACTCCAATATTTTGGCTACCTGATGTGAAGAACTGACTTATTGGAAAAGACCCTAATGTTGGGAAAGATTAGAGGCAGGAGACGAAGAGGATGACAGAGGATGAGATGGTTGGATGGCATCACCGACTTGATGGGCATGAGTTTGAGCAAGGTCCGGGAGCTGGTGATAGAGAGACAGGGAAGCCTGGTGTGCTGCAGTCCATGGGGTCGCAAAGAGTCAGACACGACTGAGCGACTGAACTGAACGAACTGATGCCTGTTTCCTAATATCAATAAGAAATGTATTCTTTACACCTTAACTGTAATCTTTTACTTATTACAGCTTTTAAAGTAAAAGTTTGTACATTATATTTGTCTGATGATGATTAAAGTTTGTTTGGTGATGGCTGTTTCATTTCAACATTACCTATTTTTAATTTCACCTGAGGACCGTGGCTTGTAGTTTATAAGAGCCTTAATAGCACGCTGTTTTAGTTTTTAAAACACTGTGTGAGAACCACGATGCTGATTTAATTCAGTATTGCTCATAATTTTAGTGTGTTTCCATGAGATATGAACATTTTGCAGTGGTATTAGGCTTTGTATAAATGTGTTACGTTGTCAAGGAGGACGTGTTTACTTTGTGAAATTACAATTACAGATTTGAAACTTGTTTCTTTGCAGAAGGGGGAGTCAAGATCATGGAATCATTTTTTAAAATCATTTTTAAAGTAACTGCTATATGCCTACATTTAGACTGATAAAACTGTAGAAAAATGAAAACTATACTGATAAAGAATATTCCAAATACTATTCTTACTTTTACATAAATGAAGCTGGGGATAAAGAGCGACTTTTTTCTTTACTTTCTAGTCACAGCTTTTTAAACTGCAGAGAAGAGCTACAACAACATAAATTTTAAATTCTTGTTCAGTCACTTATAATTAAGTCATTTATGCTTACTTAACCTCTTGAAACTTTAGTTTCCTTATCTGTTATATAGGATTAACACCATTTTGCAGGGTTATTGTTGGAATTAAAAATAATAACTTTACTCCAAATAGATTGGGTATATAGTAAAAGCTACATAGATTTTGCTGTTAAATGTTGTTAGACCTTGGATTGCTTTGTTTCGTTTTGGTACTTTGTTTTTGTGATTATAAACGAAGAGAATAAAGGTAACCTCTGACTCTGCTACTAAATAGCCATGATGACATCCAGGATGTTATGAATTTTTCTAGAATTTTTTTAAGGTATATTATGCACATTTTATCTTATTATTTCTCTAAAACTGGATCTTCAGGATTTGGCCTTTTACCAAATATAAGTGAAATATGAGTGAAATATATAGCTCTTGCAGAGTTTTCAGCAAGAGTCATATGACCTGACTTATGTTTTTGTTTTTATTTTTTTGACCACACTGCACGTTGTGTATGAGATCTTAGTTCTCCAACCAGGGATCAGACCTGCACGCCTTGCCTTAGAAGTGTGGAGTCTTAACCACTGGACTGCTAGGGAAGTCCTTTAGGTTTTTTAAAGATCACTCAAATGTTCTGGCTTCTAAATATACTAAAGACACTTTTATTTTTAAGTACCTTCTTCTTCCTCAAAAAAGTCCATTGATATTTTAAACTGAATTTCCAGTAGAGAAACAGAATTTAGACAGAATTGTCATCTTTGTAATACTGAGTTTTGCTTTTAGAAAACATAAAATGTGCTTTTATCTGTTCAGGTCATTTATGTTCTTCATGAACATTTTAAAGATTTCTTTGTA
This sequence comes from Aepyceros melampus, assembly GCA_006408695.1. Classification (NCBI taxonomy): domain Eukaryota; kingdom Metazoa; phylum Chordata; class Mammalia; order Artiodactyla; family Bovidae; genus Aepyceros; species Aepyceros melampus. Next base: position 642,918 of record SJXQ01000435.1, on the reverse strand, counting down.
TTGATCCTGCATATTTCATTTTAGTAATTTTATGTTTTATAGTTGTGGATTAGCTCTTTTTTATAATCTGAACTCACTGGTAAAGAAGAAAGCCAGTTAATTTTTATGTATTTTTTATATCCAACTACTTTCTTGTTTTTTTTAAATAGACCTTATTTTTTAGAGAAGTTTGAGGTTCACAGCAAAACTGAGTGGGAGGTACAGATTTGCCACACACTCCCTGCCTGAACAGGTACCTAACTGTTACGTTGTCAACATCCCCCACTAGAATGGAACATTTGTTATAATTTATGAACCTACACATTAATCATCATTATCACCCAGAGTCCATAGTTAACATTTAGGGTTTATTCTTGGTGTTGTGGCATAGTAATCAGTTGTTTTAAATTCTTAGTTTGGTAATTCCAACATGGGGTTGCGAAGGGTCAGACACAACTGAGCGACTTCCCTTTCACTTTTCGCTTTCATGCATTGGAGAAGGAAATGGTAAACCACTCCAGTGTTCTTGCCTGGAGAATCCCAGGGATGGGGGAGCCTGGTGGGCTGCTGTCTATGGGGTTGCACAGAGTCGGACACGACTGAAGTGACTTAGCAGCAGCAGCAACATCTCTACCATGTCTGAGTCTGGTTCTGTTCCTTTGTTTCTTTACATTGTTACCTTTTATTGTGATATGCCTTGTAATTTTTCCTTGATAGCCAGACATGGTGTATTGGCTGAAAAGCTATAAATAGGCCTTTAGTAATGTGGTAAAGTGTGTGTGTGTGTGTGTGTGTGTGTGTGTGTAGGAAAGTGTTTTAAGCTTGTTATTGTGTGTGTGTGCGCGTGTGCACCCATGCACTCAGTTGTGTCTGACTCTTTGTGACTACATGGACTGTAGCCCGCCAGGCTTCTCTGTCCATAGGATTTTCCAGGCAAGAATACTGGAGCAGGTTGCCATTTCCTTCTCCAGGGGACCTTCCCTACCCAGGGATCGAACCTGTGTCTTCTGCATCTCCTGCATTGGCAGGCAGGCTCTTTACCAGTTGAGCCACAGGGGAAGCCCCCCAGTTCTGCTATTAAGTTTCAGTCGTTTTTTGCTCCAGCTTTATTGAATTATAACTGACAAAAATTCTTTATACTTAAGATTTACATCTTAGTGTTTTGACATCTGTATACATTATAAAATAATCACAGCAGTCAGTATAATTAACATATCACAGCATATAGGTACTTTTTTCCTTTTTTCTGTTAAGAACATTTAAAATGTACAGTTAGCAAACTTCAAGTATATAATTCAGTATTGTTAATTATAATCACATTGCTGAACATTTGGTCTCCAGAACTTAGCTTTTTGTGATCCTATGTCTCTGGACTGTGAACTTCTTAAATGCTGTTTCTCCCTCAGGCCTCTTAAGGAGGACAAGATGGCTGAACCAGGCTGTAGTTGGATTTGTTTACCTTCCTTTCGGTCAGTTAGACTCTGATACAGCTTTAGGTGGTTATCGTTGTTTTAGTCAACCAGTTGTGTCTGACTCTCTTGTGACCCCATGGACTGTAGCTCACCAGGCTCCTCTGTCCATGGGATTTCCCAGGCAAGACTACTGGAGTGGGTTGCCATTTCCTTCTCCAGGGGATACTCCTGACCCAGGGATTGAACCTAAGTCTCCTGCATTGGCAGGTGGATTCTTTACTTCTGAGCCACCAGGAAAACCCATTTAGGTTAAACTCTGGTTAAATAATTTCTCCTGAAGCCAAGCTTTGTTAAGAAGAACAGTGTGCTCCAGTGTGTTTCAAAATGCTTTTTTTCCCTCTTCTGGAAATACGAGGGAATTTTCCCTGATATTGCTGTGAGAACTTGTTAGAGTGCCAGGAGGGAAAACTAACAAAAGTGGGGGGTGCATTTTGAGGACTGAATTTTTGAACTCAGAATTGTTCACTCTCCGTCTTCAGCAGCTCATCAACACCCCCGTCCCCTGCCGCAGCGCTGTTTCCCAAAGAGCTCTCTGCCCTCAGGCTTCTGATCCGATAAACTGTCATTCTCTACAATCTCTGTCTTTTCAAGGTTGGGGGCAGTAGTTTGCCCTGTGACCTCACTTTTATTACTGATCCCAAGAAGTGTTGATTCTTCAGTTTGTTAAGCTTTTTACTTGTTGTTAGCATAGATTGGTGGCTTCCAAGTTTCCTATGGGCTGGATTGGAAACAGAATGTCCTTATTTTTCTAATAAAAAATTTGTGTTAAAAGTGATCACACAATTTTAAATAAGGATAATTTTTAAATATGTCCTTCATTTCTCTTTTCCTCCCTCACTCCTGTTTAATCATATTACTGTAATATTAATGTTTTAACTTCCTCAGAAATGTCCTATAGCTGGCTGTAATAGAAGTGTCTCAGATATTTTCACTTAGAGGTGTGTAGTAATTATGGAGTTTTTAATAGCCTTTACTTTAGGTAAGTATTTTTCTGTATTTGTCGACAAAGGTCCATCTAGTCAAAGCTATGGTTTTTCCAGTAGTCCATGTATGGATGTGAGAATTGAACTATAAAGAAAGCTGAGTGCCAAAGAATTGGTGTTTTTGAACTGTGGTGTTGGAGAGTCTCTTGGACTGCAAAGAGATCCAACCTGTCAATCCTAAAGGAAATCAGTCCTGAATATTCATTGGAAGGACTGATGCTGAGGCTGAAACTCCCAATACTTTGGCCACCTTATGTGAAGAACTGACTCACTGGATGCTGGGAAAGACTGGGAAAGACCCTGATGCTGGGAAAGATTGAAGGCAGGAGGAGAAGGAGACAACAGAGGATGAGATGGTTGGATGGCACCACTGACTCAATGGAAATGAGTTTGGGCAAGCTCCAGGAGTTGGGATAAACAAGGAAGCCTGGCGTGCTGCAGTCCATGGGGTCGCAAAGAGTCAGACAAGACTGAGTGACTAAACTGGACTGATTTCTGTAGCAATATACATTCTTTCAAGAATATTTTCAAGAGTTAATGTTGAATTTTTTTTAGCATCGTTCAAGGTAGTAAAGCCTTTCTGAAACAATGTCTTCATTCCCAGATTAGTTTCTTTTTTCAGCATTTGAATCTTGGGCTACAAGCTATGTAAAATAGTGTTTTCCTGCTTTATTACATTTATATTTAAAACTCCGCTCATGTTTCTGTGTGTTTTTATCTATAGTACACATTATTATGTTGCTATCTGTATTGTCTATCATGCTCTTTAATAATGCATTTTAGATGGTGAACTCCTTGAAGAAAGTGGTGTCTTTTACAGAAAGTAGTCTTCAATAAGAAAAAGCACTATCCCTTTCTTCATGTTTCCTCTTCTTTTACCTCCATTCGTCCTTAAGCTCTTATAAGATCCAGAGTGCACTTATTTCCTGGGAAGACAAATCACTCTGAGATCCTCGATAGTCTTCCCTGAATGACACGTAGTTGAAACAAGTTTTAATTTATATCTTTTGAGTTTTGCTTGGATTGTAAGAATATACTTGCTTGCAACTCTCAATGTTCTTAGAATTGGTTTTGGACGCTCTTAGGCTTACCTGTCCCAGGTTAAAATTACTTGACCACAAGGGTGCAGGGGAATGACTGCTTTTGGAGGAAGGGGCTCAGAAGAGAAAGGTAGAGGAAGCTAGAGAATGAGATTTTCGCATTTTAATCTTGCTTAGTACTAAAAATTGTATAAAACAAATATTGTCTTCACAGAGACTTATCAGTGTGGCATATTTAAAAGTAAGATGGGGTTGTATGTTCTTCTGTTCCTTTACTCAACAATTACATACATATTGATCAGTAACTGTATCTCTAATTACATTCTACTCAATACAGTAGTAAATGAGGAAAACAACATCCCTGCTCACATGGAACATAAGTTCTATTAATAGGGATAGACAATAAATACCTAAAGAAGTAAATAAGATAATTTCAGATAGTCATAAGCATTATGAGGAAAATAATACCAAGAAAAGAAATAGAGTGTAATACATAAGAGTGGAGGGAAGCTGGATGTTGGAACTAGTTTAGATTCAGTTCAGTTCAGTCGCCCAGTCGTGTCCGACTCTTTGCGACCCCATGAATCGCAGCACGCCAGGCCTCCCTGTCCATCACCAACTCCCAGAGTTCACTCAAACTCGTGTCCATCGAGTCGGTGATGCCATCCAGCCATCTCATCTCTGTCGTCCCCTTCTCCTCCTGCCTCCAATCCCTCCCAGCGTCAGTCTTTTCCAATGAGTCAACTCTTCACATGAGGTGGCCAAAGTACTGGAGTTTCAGCTTTAGCATCAGTCCTTCCAGTGAACACCCAGGACTGATTTCCTTTAGATTGGGTGAGTCTAATTTGAGGAGGGTTCATGTTATCTAACACTTGAGGAGGAAACCAATAGAATATCTCAAGGGAGTCACCAGGTAAGTGCGGAGGATCCAGGGTAGAGGGAAACCATTTAAAGAGTGGAAAGAATGCTGTTGTGGTTGGAGATAGTGAGTGAGCTAGGAGAGGTAGTCAGAGAAGTGCTGTTTTATGTCTTTTAAAAGTCACGGTAATGAGCTGTTAAAAGATTTTAGATTGCCAAGCTATTTTAAATCAGTCGTTTAGCTATGTATATTGAATTCTTGAGTTAGTGTTTTCTTTTGGAACTTAATTTTTAAAATTATCTAAAGCTGAATACAGGAGAAGGCAATGGCACCCCACTGCAGTACTCTTACCTGGAAAATCCCCATGGACGGAGGAGCCTGGTAGGCTGCAGTCCATGGAGTCCCTAACAGTCAGACACGACTGAGCGACTTCACTTGCACTTTTCACTTTCATGCATTGGAGCAGGAAATGGCAACCCACTCCAGTATTCTTGACTGGAGAATCCCAGGGCTGGGGGCGCCTGGTGGGCTGCGATCTATGGGGTCACACAGACTTGACACGACTGAAGCGACTTAGCAGCAAAGCCAAATACAAGAGTAACCTGGCTATATTGCCTGAAGTGATAGGGAATAAAGTACTCTGAATAGAATTTATGTGACAGATTTTAAAATGAAGATTAGTTTTATAGTTTATTAATATTCTGAGTAAATAATTATTCCCTAATACAGCTACACATCAAATCTCCTTCAGAAAAGTTTAAAATGCAGCATTCCTAAGCCTCATCCTTTTGGAATCAAGGCAGTAGACCAGTAGACTTTGGGAGTCTGTTTTTTAAAAAGTTCTCCATATAATACTTAGAGAATGAACGTGAGTTTTGGAATGTCTGAACCAATGGATTTTTTTTTAATAGTAACTTTATGTAAATATCATCCATATAGCATACAATTGACTGATTTAGAGTGTAAAATTCAATGGCTTTTGGTATATTTGCAGAGATGTAGTCATCATTGCATTTAATTGTAGAGCATTCCCAGCACACCGGAGGAAATCCCATCCCTCTCTGCCGTCTCACCGTTTGCCCTCAACCCTCTCCCCAGCTCTAGACAACCACCATTCATACTTTGTCTCTGTGGATTTGCCTGTCTGGATATTTCATATAAATGGAATCATATAATACACGGTATTTCTATGACTAGCTTCTTCATTAGCATAATGAGTTTTTTGTTTGATTCTTTTTAGAAGAAAATTTTTATTTATACAATGATTTTTTTTAAAGAGATAAAGTATGATTATCAGAAAAAAGCAACTGAAAAAACTGCTAAAATTGGTATTTAATATCTTAAGATTTCTAAAATTAGTTAAGTAAATTATAGTAAAATACCATGTAACAACAGTTGCTAAGTCCTGTCCGACATCTTCAACCCCGTGGACTGAATGAAGCAACCCCCTGTCCTTCACTATCTCCAGAGTTTGCTCAAACTTTCATCCATTGACTTGGTGATGTTATCCAACCATCTCACCCTCTGTCGCCCACTTTTCCTCCTGCCCGCAGTCTTCCCTAGCATCAGGGTCTTTTCCTTGAGTTGGCTCTTTGCATCAGGTAGCCAAAGTATTGGAGCTTCGTTTTAGTATCAGTCCTTCCAGTATATTTTCGGTATTGATTTCGTTTAGGATTGACTGGTTTGATTTTCTTGCTGTCCAAGGGATGCTGAAGAGTTTTCTCCAGCACCGAACCAGTGAAATTTTTGTCTGGAGCAGGTTTGCCCATTAATTCCTGGTCACTCATGTGCTCATTATTAAAGAATTTGTTGGATTTTGCACTTTTTGTGTTTCATGTTTAAGACCAAAGTATAATGAAAATAAATTAAAGTAACGTTAAGGGACTTAAAGTACTGATTGGTTACTGGATGTTTCTTACTTCTTGCATTGTGTTGGAGATCCCAAATGCTGTATTTGCGTAGTTTTTTCAGTTAAAAAGAAGTACAGTCATTAAAGTGTATAAAAACTTTTTATTTCTGTTCAACTAAAGATTCACTATTTAAGAAAGAAGATGAAAACTGCAGGTGAAACCAGTCCACATAGAAATGAACCAGTATTTAAGAAATCAAGGGACTTGATATAGGCAGGATTTCCAGCTTCTCTGAAAAGATCAAAACATTTTCATAATACTGAACTTGCATTCCTGTAAGGCAGCTGCTAGAATGGAGTGTTATGTATTCCCTTTAAATGGCCAGAGTTCCCACCACTACAAGTATTATAAGCACTTAAAGTAGTAATCTTCATACATTTGTTTTTGACCTTTACTTTAAGATCTAAGATACTATTAGAGGTGTCTTTATAGGCTGAATCTTGGGTCTTCTGTGAAATGAGAAGAGAGAAAATTCAAACATTTATTTATAGTTAGTAATTTCTAACAGTCTTAAAATGATTTAACAGAAAGATATTAAGAGAATCTGAATTATTACTTTAATTATCTATTCCTAGAGAAATGAGTATTCTACATTTAGTGTATCAGTCCATTAGTACTTATGCATTCAAATCATATTTCCAGTAAACTAGGAAGACTTCCCTGGTGGCTCAGAGGTTAAAGCGTCTGCCTCAATGCGGGAGACCCGGGTTCGATCCCTGGGTCGGGAAGATCCCCTGGAGAAGGAAATGGCAACCCACTCTAGTATTCTTGCTTGGAGAATCTCATGGACTGAGGAGCCTGGTGGGCTGCAGTCCATGGGGTCACAAAGAGTCGGACACGACTGAGTGACTTTACTTACTAGGCTTCTCTTGCCTGGAAAATCATATGGACGGAGAAGCCCGGTAGGCTGGAATCCGTGGGATCCCTAAGAGTCGGATGCGACTGAGTGACTTCCCTTTCACTTTTCACTTTCATGCATTGGAGAAGGAAATGGCAACTCACTCCAGTGTTCTTGCCTGGAGAATCCCAGGGACGGGGGAACCTGATGGGCTGCCGTCTCTGGGGTCGCACAGAGTCGGCCACGACTGAAGTGACTTAGCAGCAGCAGGCTTCTCTTTGGCATTTTAAGACAAAACCATTGTGTTGGTTTTCATTGCATTGTATTCCTCAGTTTCCTACCTGTCTTGGTACTCTGACCCACATCACTTGACTCCTTTCTTCTTCTTAAAAGGAGGAGTATTTCTCCCAAAGTTTAGTCTCAGTATGGTCTGCTTTTCTTTTTTACAGGCTTTTAATGCATTTTTGAAGCTTCCATTACCAGAATTAGTGGTAATTAAAAAAATTATTGCTCTTAATACTTATTCAAGTTAGTTGTATTGTGATTTCTTTGAGAACAGGGGCTGTGTCTTACTCATTTTTTGGATACTTTTTGTTTAATATATTTGCTTGTAAAAGACATCCAGTCATTCTTCCTTATATCTGATTTTTTAATCAGACATCTATTATTTGCTTGGAACCGTTGAATTACTTATGTTCTCCGTGGCTTTTTAGTTATTTCCTTTGAGTGTTCTCACTGCAGTTGATGACAACTCTTATTCTAGATTGATGGCAGATTCTTTTCTGCATCCTTTACACTTTGTACCACCACTGGACTGAATCTTTACAAGCTTACAATCTTGGAGATTATTTTTGACTCCTGTATTTCTTTGTATCTCTCATTTTCATGAAATTTGATCTGTTTCAAAGAATAAATTGAGGATTCTACCTTGAACTTCTATCTGTAAAGACACTGTTGTGTTCCCAGGTTTCATTATTGAAATAGCATTTGATTTCAAATAACATCTTCCTAGTTGCCTTTCTCTGCTCTCTGAATCTTCCCAAGTTTCCTGATCGATTTTTCCATATAATTTCTCTTAGATATCCATTTAATTGGCTTCTCAGATGATGCTAGTGATAAAGAATCTGCCTGCAATGCAGGAGAGGCAAAAACCACAGGTTTGATCCCTGTGTCGGGCAGATACCCTGGAGGAGGAAATGGCAACCCACTCCAGTATCCTTGTCTGGAAAATTCCATGGAGCGAGGAGCCTGGCAGGCTACAGCCTGTGAGATCCCAAAGTGTGGTACATGTCTGAACATGTACATATACACACCAATTTAATTATATCCTTCCTGCACAGAAGCCTAGAATAGCTCCCGTTTGAATATGCAAGGCCTTCACCAGTAGGATTCCTGTTTAGTCTAATTCATTTTTGTTGTCTTCAATAATCTTCCAACTCAAGCAAGAAGTTATATTGCATACTCTTATGGCCTATTTTATGACGTGCAACCCATTTTGAATAATTTTTGTCTTATCTTGAATTCTAGCCCATGTTACCTTCTTCAATATTGTAGGGGTCATCAGTTGTTTTATTATATCAGTTCACTTCAGTCGCTTAGTCGTGTCCAACTCTGTGCGACCCCATGAATTGCAGCATGCCAGGCCACCCTGTCCATCACCAACTCCCAGAGTTCACTCAGACTCAACGTCTATTGAGTCAGTGATACCATCCAGCCATCTCATCCTCTTTTGTCCCCTTCTCTTGCCCCCAGTCCCTTCCAGCATCAGAGTCTTTTCCAATGAGTCAACTCTCAAGTATACCTCAATTCCTCTTCTGTTAAGAGCTCTCTATTTGGCGGGGCAGGGAGGAGGGGGGAATCATCCCCTCACGTTTAGGCTTTAGGTTTGACTGGGTTCTGGATGTGATTGGTTTAGGACAGACAAATGAGAGACAGTGAGACTCAATTCTAGGACTTTTGAACGCAGAGAAGAGGCATTCTCTGTTGCAACTATAAAAATTTTGCATTTCTAGAGCTAATTGGGTTGGTGGCGATACATAAGGAAGCTTAACCAGAGCCAACTTTACAATGAAGTCAGTTTTATTTAAAATTAAAACCCTTTCTGTTTGAAGCATTGTCAGCATACTTCAGACAACTCAATAGCAGAGATCCTGGTAAATTCCAGGGCTTCCCTGGTGGCTCAGAGGTTAAAACGTCTGCCTGCAATGTGGGAGACCTGGGTTTGATCCCTGGGTCGGGAAGATCCCCTGGAGAAGGAAATGGCAACCCACTCCAGTATTCTTGCCTGGGGGATCCCATTGACTGAGGAGCCTGTTGGGCTATAGTCCACAGGGTTGCAAAGAGTCAGACATGACTGAGCGACTTCACTTTCACTTTGGTAAATTCCCATTTTAACATTTGTATATTATGTCCACATGCAGCTAGTTGTGTGTGTATGTGCATGCATATGTACACATGCAAGAGAAGTTACTTAATGTACAGGAATCAACAGCTTTTTGGAACTGTGAAAAATGTGATTAAATTTATTTTTGAGTAAATGAAGACATATAAATGTGAACATCATTTTTTATCAGTGAGCTATATCAACCGTGCATTTGCTTGGTTTTAACAGTGATAAAAAGCATAGGATTGCTATTCAGACCTTCGAATCCTTGCTGTGTCACTTACTATCTATGTAATTGGATATGGAAAAATTGAGGAGCTAAAAAACTTCGCTACAAGGGAAGAAAAGGTAGTTTGGAAATTGAATTTTAGTTATTTTAGTCTAACTGGAGAAATATTATTGAGAATGTCTTTGTTTTGATCCCCAAGGGGAATCCTTGTACCTTTCGTTAATTGGCAGGTGCAGACTTTCTCCTCAGAAGGCTTGATGGAGGAGCGTATGTCCTGTCATCCCACTTTTAAATTCTGCTCTGCTGAACAGTTATCTGGCACTTCTTACAAACTTTCTCACCTGCTTTCTGTCCCCACAACTCCAGATACATATCAGATGGTTATTTCTAAATGTTCTGTCACAGTCCACTTTCTAAATAAGGTTTTACTAGAGTTTTTTTGCCCCATCAGTGACATTTCAGTTAAGATGTTGTTGGAAGATAGTTTGCTTGTTGAAAACAGCAGTGTTCTCACATTAGAACTTATACTATTTAGTCTGAAACAGTTAGAATATTATTATAATTTAAGTTACATATAATTAGGTAATATCCATTTTCTGATCAATGATAAGAGTAAAATGAATTATTTATATTGAGCAAGCACTTCCTTCTGTGTGTCCCCATCTACTTAGCAATTTCTCTTGTTTTGCATAATAAAGACCTAACCAAATCTTTTCTCCTTTATGAAAAATGACTTTGGGTTAGGCTCTGGACCTCGGGAATTTTGGTGAAGATAGAATGTCAGTTGTGTTAGCAGGCGACATTGCGTATTGTATGTGCCTGTGTGCTCAGTTGTTTGCAGTTCTTCTCTGTCCATGGAATTCATCAGACAAGAACACTGGAGTAGGTTGCCATTGCCTTCTCCAAGGGATCTTCCCAACTCAGGGACTGAACCCGTGTCTCTTGTGTCTGCTCCATTGCCAAGTGGATTCTTTACCACTGGTGCCAGCTGGGAAGCTCTCAAGGCAACATTGCTGACTGGTAAATGGCATTTGCCTTGGGAGGATTGTGAATGACCTAAATGTATATACCTGGTGGGAAGCCAGAACTTTGATTTGCCTTGAGTGTTGGTATATTTGTTTACCTTTCCAGGACTTCAGGAAGCTATGTCCATGGACTGTAATGACGTTTTTTGGTTCTTGTTTGGAATGTGGGGCTTATAAACTCTAAGAGTGTTTCCATATATTCACGATTGTATACCCATGGGATTTCATTCTGTTGTAACTGAACTGAGGATGTTGCAGTTGTCCTTTTGGTATCATCATTACCTGCATGTGAAATACTGTTTATAGGTGTAGTAGGGGAGAGAGTAATGATGAAACAGGAAAATGTTGACTGCTAAGTTCTTGCTGTATACAAAGCACTGTTGGTGGTATGGGGAAGTTTAAGATGTGATAAATGGGAGGAATAGAAGATAATCTTAGAGAAGTCATAAAGTTAATAAGTGCCTGGTGAAAGATATGTAATAAATACATTGAGTTCATCAGAAGGATCTTTTATAGTCTCTAAAAGACAATAGGAGAGTTAAGTGATGATCTTTTACCAATCTGTAAAGACAGTTTCAGGGAGAAAATATGATTGAAGATAGGATTATACATAAATTTATTTATTTCATGGCTACTTATATTTGTAAAAAAGAAAGTACTAGAGATTTCCCACAAATATTGTAAGATAGAGAGTATTCCTAATTTTAAGAATGTCTTCTTTCAACAGATGCTTACCTGACAACTTATTTTTACAATCTTTTTAGTAAGATTCTCTGGCCAGTTAGGTAGCTGTTGGCTCCATAGGACTATTGAGCACTAGTCAGAATTGACATGTGCTATATATGTTTGTAAAATGAGTACCAAATTTCAAAGACTTGTTATGAAAAAATTTGTAAAATACCTCATTGATTATTTTATATTACCTATTTTAATGATATGTTGGGATATAATGGATTAACATATACTATTAACATTAATTGGAGAAGGAAATGGCAATCCACCCCTGGACAGAGGATCCTGGTGGGATACAGTTCATGAGGTCAGAGTAAGACATGACTGAGCGACTGACGCATTAACATTAATTCCACCTGCTTTTACTTTTTTTAGACGGAGGTGAAATTCACATACAACATAAATTTAACCATTTAAAGTGTACAGTTTAGTGGCATTTAGTACGTTCACGTGCGCAACCACCATCTCTATGTAGTTCCAACCCTTTCATCACCCTTAAAAAAACAAATTCATGGGAATTCCCTGATGGTCCAGGGGTTAAGACTTCACTTTCACTGCCGAGGGCCCAGGTTCAGTCCTGGTTGGGATGGAAAATAAGATCTTGTAAGCTGCAAGGCCAGAAACAAAACAGCTGCCAAACCCATATCCATTTAGCCGTCGTTCCCTGGTGGCTTAGATGGTAAAGTGTCTGCCTACAATGTGGGAGACCTGGGTTCAATCCCTGGGCTGGGAAGATCTCCTGGAAAAGGTAATGGCAACCCACTCCAGTATCCTTGCCTGGAAAATCTCATGGACTGAGGAGCCTGGTGGGCTACAGTCCATAGGGTCGCAAAGAGGCAGACATGACTGAGCGACTTCACTTCACTTCACTTCTCCTTTACCCCACCCGTAATCCCCTGGCATCCATCAGTCTGTTTTCTGTCTGTAGATTTGCCTCTTCTGGATGTTTCATAAAAACGAAATCATATAATATGTGATCTTTTTTCATTTACAATATTTGTGAGATACCATTTTGCAGCATATCAGTACTTTATTCTTTTTTATTAGACGATGTTATGTTCATTTTTAAAAGTATGGTAGACATTAAAGTCTCCAACTATTATTATAGGTCTCTTTCTCCCTTCAGTTTTGTCGGTGTTTTCTTTATATAGTTTGGGATGCAGTTGTTTGGTGCACATATAAGTGTTACATCTTCTTAATGAATTTACTTTTTTATCACTATATGATGACTTGTTTGTCTCTTACAATAATATTAATATAGCTACCTCAGCTCCCTTGGTTACTGTTTCATGGAATATCTGTTTTCATATTTCCATTTTTAACCTATTTGTAGTTTTGGATGTAAATTCAGTGTCTTATAAACAGTTTACAGGCATGGACTGTAGCCTACCAGGCTCCTCCATCCATGGGATTTTCCAGGCAAGAGTACTGGAGTGGGTTGCCATTTCCTTCTCCAAGTATACAGGTTAATATAGTTTCAATTGATACTAACTTAGCTTTAATAGCCTGTCACAGCTCTGCTCCTATTCATCTCCACTACCTTTTAGGTTGTTATTGTCACAATTTACATCTTTGTACATTAATAGGCCCCTTATATAGATTAATAATTATTGGAACAAAAACAGAAGTTATAGTCCAAAAAATGATAGTTTTATGTTTACCTATGTAATAACCCTTACCAGAGTTCTTTAATTTTTCATATGGCTTTGAGTTACTACCTGGTATCTTTTCATTAAGGAATAGTTGCAAACTCCTTCAACCCTTTAGTTATCTGCTACTGCTGCTGCTGCTAGGTCTTTTCAGCCATGTCCGACTCTGTGTGACCCCAGAGATGCACCAGCCCACCAGGCTCCCCCGTCCCTGGGATTCTCTAGGCAAGAACACTGGAATGGGTTGCCATTTCCTTCTCCGGTGCGTGAAAGTGAAAAGTGAAAGGCAAGTCGCTCAGTCGTGTCTGACTCCTAGTGACCCCATGGACTGCAGCCTCCCAGGCTCCCCTGTCCCTGGGATTCTCCAGGCAAGAACACTGGAATGGGTTGCCATTTCCTTCTCCAGTGCATGAAAGTGAAAAGTGAAAGGGAAGTCGCTCAGTCGTGTCTGACTCCTAGTGACCCCATGGACTGCAGCCTCCCAGGCTCCTCTGTCCATGGGATTTTCCAGGCAAGAGTACTGAAGTGGGGTGAGAATGCCCTAATTTACCCTTCAGTTTTGAAGGATAGTTTGCTATATATAGATTGGTTGACATTGTTTTTTCTTTCAACACCTTAGGTATGTCATCCCACTGCCTGTGGCCTCCATTGTTTGCAGTGAGAAGTCAGCTGTTAATCTTACTGAGATTCCCTTATATACGAGTAGTAGCTTCTGTCACAGCTTTCAAGGTTCTTTGACTTTCAGCAGCTCCAGTTTCTCTCTTCTTTTATCCATTTATGAGTTTAATTTCTTGGATGTGTAGATTTGTGTCCTTATCAAATTTAGAAAGTTTTTTGGAGACTTCAGATATTCTTTTTAAAAATTTTAATTGGAAGATAATTACTTAACAATGTTGCATTGGTTTCTGCTGTACAACAATGTGAATCAGCCATAACTTCCCCTTTTTCTTCTTTTCTTCTAGCCTCCCCACTACATATACATATAGCATCCATAGACTTCTTAGGCTCTTTTCATTTTTCTTTCTGCACCTCAGACTGGGTCATTTCAGTTGGCCTGTCTTTAAGTTCACTGATTCTTTAGCTTGCACAGATCTGCTATGAAACTTTCTAATGAAGTTTTCATTTCAGTTATTGTACTTATCAGCTCCCAAATTTCTTTTTGGCTATTTTTTATAATTTATGTTTCTTTAATAATATTTGCTGCTATGTTGTTTTCCTGGTTTCTTTTGCCTCTTTGAGTATAGTGAAGACAGTTGACTTAAAGTGTTTTGTGTAGTAAGTCCAATATCTGTGTGTCCTCACGGACAGTTTTTGTTAAGTTCATTTTTGAGTGGCCATACTCTCATTATTTCTTTTCATACTTCATAAATTTTTGTTAAAAATCAAACAGTTTGAATATTATAATGTGACAACTCTGGAACTTGTATTCTTCCCATTTCAGTGTTTGTTTTATTGGTGGCTATAGGCTGTGGGTATTCTGTTTGGTTGTTTTTGTTAAGTCTTTATTCTTTGCTATATGATTCCTGAAGTCTCTGTGCCTTTTGTGTTTTGATGAAGATTTTCTTAAATACCGGGAGTTTAAAAAGAGAGAGACAGGGAGGGAAGGAAAATTCTGCTATTCTTTGCAGGTTATCTCTGTATCATGGCACTCGTTTAATGCTTAGCCAAGCTATTTACAACTCTGCCTTACCCATTACTTCCTGCTGTGCTGAGCCTAGATGAAAACTGGTTTTTTGCACATCTTTTCTGAACATATGTCCTGCCCTGGGTATGCACATGGGTTTCTAAATTTCCTAAAAAGAGACTGCCTCTCCAAGCTTTCTCTCCTAGGCTTTTGGTATATCAATTGTTGGCCTCTTCTGTGATACTGCCCCTAGCAGAGACTGGTTGTTTGTTGCCTTACCATGTGTTTGAGGAATACAAGTGCCTTATATCCTTCCTTCACATGGCTCCAGACAGGATTCTTTAAGACTAAGGTCTGCTGTGCTCTTTGGAACCAGGGACCAGGATCCATGCTGAGAATGCAGACTGACATCTTTAAGAGCGCTGCTGAGGCCGAGATGGGAAGTGGGGTTAGGCCACTGGCAAGTAAAAGTGCTACAAAGCCTTCCTACCATTTTAAAGTTGCCTTTTCATTTACCATTTGCTTCATCACTGTTAACCTCTGATTATTTTCTAGAGTTCTGACAAAGTTGCCTGACAGTTTTTTTTGTTTTAGTATTTGTGTTGTGGGATATGCTCTTTGAGCTACTTTTTCTGCCATTTCACGGCCATCCTCCATTACTTTCTATTCTCAACTACCAGAAAGTTGAAGACTACATATATGCCTTCGATTGTATTTTGATTGGACAACGCTGCTGTAGGATGCCAAATTTTCAGTAAAAAATTGAATCTATTTATGTTGAATTTGAAAGGAAAAAAATGTTCAAAGTCCCACAATTGAACAATGAGGATTAGCTATTTATTGTTACACTTTTAATTCCAAGATTAGTGTGACATTTTCAGAGGAACTCTATAAACTCCCCTTTATAGGATAGTGTCATTAACATTGTGTATCTGTGTACCTCCTTCACTGAAGTCTCCTAAATTTTTACTCAGTTAGCATTTGATTAAGTGTTTAAGCTACCTGTGCTATCTGCTTCTCTCCAAATGCACTCTTGATAAGAAGAGCTGAGAATTCTTCATGCTTCTTCACTGGATTTTGTTTTTTATTTTTGGATTCAATTATACACACATTTGCTAAATGTCTATTTTATACAGATACTCATTGGACTTACTTTCATGTGTTAGCCATAACCCCCACTCTCAGATGTTGGTAATTTTTAATACTGAATGTGCAGATACTTATTTTCCTCAGCAGATTATTCTAGTGGTTAATTTGGGTCCATGCCACTGATTCCATATCTTTGGTGTCCTCGGCTTGTTGCTTGACCCCTGAAGAATTGGCATTCCAGATTTACGGGGTTGGCAGCTTACCCTTGTTACTCCTCTGTTCCTTGCCGTTAAATGCCAGTGTTACGTGCATTCTTAGTAGTGCAGAAAGGGAAGTCACTCAGTCATGTCCGATTCTTAGTGACCCCATGGACTGCAGCCCACCAGGCCCCTCCATCCATGGGTGTTTCCAGGCAAGAGTACTGGAGTGGGTTGCCAGTGCCTTCTCCGAGTATGTGCAGAGGTGCTACCTAAATACTTGCCTCTAGGTGCATTTGAAAAGTGAGTGCTCTTCCCTGCTACTAAAAGTAAGGTAAGATGAACAGAACCGTATCTCTGGCAAAAGTTGTGGATACTAAATGTAAGAGAATCTTGTGGCTTCCTTAGGTAAAGCCATCTTTTGTTGACAGTGAAAGAATTCCCTCTTCAGAAGTGTCAGTTGTATTTCCCTGAGCCTATTCCCTGACCAGAGAGAGCAGTGATCTCACTGAATGTTCTTGCTATTGCCCTGATGCAATCAAAAGATTGTTAGTTCATCTCATGCATAAACAAACAAGGTTTTCGTTAGTATCTTTGGTAGCACAGCTGAGATCAGACAGTAGGAATTTACTGGAGACCCTAAGAAACTGCAGTAATAAATTACTTTGCCTTCTTCCTACTTGGTAAAAAGGAACTTCTCATATAACTACATCAGTTAGTCAGTTCAGTTGCTCAGTCGTGTCCAACTCTTTGCGACCCCATGAACTGCAGCACGCCAGGCCTCCCTGTCTATCATGAACTCCCAGAGATTGTTTAAACTCATGTCCATCGAGTCAGTGATGCCATCCAACCATCTCATCCTCTCTCCTCCCCTTTTCCTCCTGCCTCCAATCTTTCCTAGCATAAAGGTCTTTTCATATGAGTCAGCTCTTGGCATCAGGTGGCCATAGTATTGGAGCTTCAGCTTCAGCATCAGTCCTTCAATATTTAGGACGGATTTCCTTTAGGATTAACTGGTTTGGCCTCCTTGCAGTCCAAGGGACTTTCAAGAGTCTTCTCCAACACCACAGTTCAAAAGCATCAATTCTTTGGCATACAGCTTTTTTTATAGTCCAGCTCTCACATCCGTACATGACTACTGGAAAACCATATCTTTGAAAACTAGATGGACCTTTGTCACAAAAGTAATGTCTCTGCTTTTTAATATGCTGTCTAGGTTTGTCATAAATTTCTTCCAAGGAATAAGTGTCTTTTAATTTCATGGCTGTAGCCACCATCCAGGGTGATTTTGTAGCTTCCCAAAATGAAGTCTTTCACTGTTTCCACTGTTTACCCATCTATTTGCCATGAAGTGATGGAACCGGATGCCATGATCTTAGTTTTCTGAATGTTGACCTTTACACCAACTCTTACACTTTCATCATGAGGCTCTTTAGTTCTTTATCTGCTGCCATAAGGGTGATGTCATCTCTGTTTCTGAAGTTACTGATGTTTCTCCTGGCAATCTAGATTCCAGCTTGTGCTTCATCCAGCCAGGCATTTTGCATGATGTACTCTGCATATAAGTTAAATAAGCAGGGTGACAATATACAGTCTTGACATACTCCTTTCCCAATTTGGAACCAGTCTGTTGTTCCATGTCTGGTTCTAACTGTTCTTGACCTGCTTCTTAACCTGCATACAGATTTCTCAGGTGGCTGGTAAGATGGTCTGATATTCCCATCTCTAAGAATTTTCCACAGTTTATTGTGATCCACACAGTCAAAGGCTTTGGCATAGTCAGTGAAGCAGATGTTTTTCTGGTATTCTCCTGCTTTTTCGATGATCCAGTGGATGTTGGCAATTTGATCTCTGGTTCCTCTGCCTTTTCTAAATCCAAATTGAACATCTGGAAGTTCACAGTTCATGTATTGTTGAAGCCTAGCTTGGAGAATTTTGAGCATTACTTTGCTAGCATGTGAGATGAGTGCAACTGTGCAGTAGTTTGAACTTCCTTTGGCATTCCCTTTGGGATTGAAATGAAAAGTGACCTTTTCCAGTCCTATGGCCACTGCTGAGTTTTCCAGATTTGCTGGCATATTTGAGTGTAGCACTTTCACAGCATCATATTTTAGGTTTTGAAATGGCTCACCTGGAATTCCATCACCTCCCCTAGCTTTGTTCATAGGATGCTTCCTAAGGCCTACTTGACTTTGCATTCCATGATGCTTGACTCTAGGTGAGTGATCACACCATCATGGCTATCTGGGTCATGAAGATCTTTTTTGTATAGTTCTGTGTATTCTTGCCCCCTTTTCTTAATATCTTCTGCTTCTGTTAAGTTGTCAGTTGAATTTCCTAACTGACCTATATAGACCTAACATACAACTACATAGTATACACATAAGGATATAATGTACCTAATCTAAATCAGAAAAATGGAACAGCATTTCCCTTTTGCTTTAAATAGAATTATCAACCACAGCTGATTCTCAAGTATCAAGTGAGTCCCTATACACACTTTATCTGGTGGAAACATTTATAAAAGATACTTAGTCCAAATGGTAGGCATCAGGAAAGACTTTCTGAAGAGTAATTGATAGAGCTATATAATGTATTATAATTTAGTGATTGCCCGTGGTCACCTAAGCATCCGTATTACCATGTTCAGCAGGGGATACCGCTCTGCTAAACCTATATCTGCTTTCAGAGTGTAGAAATAATTTTACTCTTACCACCAAGGGACCCCCCTCTTAAGCTTATCTTTCCTTCCCAAAACCTTGTTTTAAGGTGTGAGAGTAATCTGGAATCTTTTCTCCTATCTCTCCACCTTCTGAGTTTGTATCTCCTCTCTTAGGACATGTCCAATATGAGAATATCTGGTTTTCTTCAGACAAGACCTTATTTGCTATCTGCCCTTCTACTTAACTTCTTTAAGTTTGGTAAAATGAGCCCAGCATCTTTAGAAGAAATACATGCATATGAGATGATTTGTGGGATATTCTGCAGAAATATGTGAAGAGAGCTGGGATTCCAGTCCTTATGTTTGAACAGGTGTCTGTGACTGAGAAGAACTATGAATTGTAAATAAGTGGGAACAGAGCAGAGGTATTTCTTCTGTCAGGTTGATGGGAGGAGTATAGAGTACAGCAGGTTTTGACAGGGAGGGAAACAAGGCAATTCAAATTATTCTGTGTTCCGTGAAAAAGTGTCATTTTACTCTTAATGGCAAGTTCTAACTCCTGTTAGAGAGACAAATACTGTTTTGAGATCATAGCCCTTCAAGGCAGGGCGGGGGGGCGGTGGGAGGGGGAAGAGAGTGTGTGTGTGTGTGTGTGTGTGTGTGTGTGCGTGCGCGCATGTACGTGTGTAAGAGTTTGGTAAATGTATTTTTGAATGGGTTATGTTAATGCATGGTGAGGTGAGGTGAAGTCGCTCAGTCGTGTCCAACTCTTTGCGACCCCGTGGACTGTAACCTACTAGGCTTCTCCATCCATGGGGTTCTCCAGGCAAGAATACTGGAGTGGATTGCCATTTCCTTCTCCAGGGGATCTTCCCAACCCAGGGATCGAACCCGGGTCTCCTGTATTGGAGGCAGACGCAAAATTCAAAAATATAAAAGGCTTTAATGGAAAGAAAATTACCCTTGTACCTCTCTTATTTCCCCTCACTAGAGAGACAGTTAACTAGTTTTATTATGTAAAGAGAAAGTGAAGTCGCTCAGTGTGTCGGACTCCTAGCGACCCCATGGACTGTAGCCTGCCAGGCTCCTCCGTCCATGGGATTTTCCAGGCAAGAGTACTGCAGTGGGGTGCCATTGCCCTCTCCAGAGGATCTTCCCAGCCCAGGGATTGAACTTGGGTCTCCCACATTGCAGGCAGACACTTTACCGTCTGAGTCACCAAGGAAGATTCTATTCATATACAAGTGTACGTGTGAATTTGTTTTCTGCCACAAATGGTGGCATACTAAATATACATATGTACCTTTAAAAAAATTTAATAGAACTTAGAGAGATCAGCTCACTTTGATAATATAAAGAGCTTGCTTAATTTTGTCATGGCTATTTGCGTTGAATAGGTGTTCTATAATTTAATTTCCTATTACATTTATTTAGATTGCTTTCATATTTTTTTCTGTTAAAAACAGTATTTTTCTTTAAACTTTGCTTATAAAGATATAATTTCATACATGTTAAGAAGTAGGTAGAATTAGCGTTTGCTGAGTCATAAATATGTGCATCTTAAGTTTTGATAGGCATTTCCAAATACCCTTACAAACAGGTCATACTTCTGTTCTACTCACTAACTTTTGTGTTAACTTATTTCTTGGTATCTGCCAATCTGATAAGTGAAAAATGGCCTTTAATTTGCCCTCTTATTTCAAACAAAGTTAGAGGTTTTTTAATATATATATTTCATGGCACCTATATTTTTCTTCTGTAAATTTTATTCATGAACTTTGCCTATTTTATTCTGGATTGTTGATTTTTCTCTTACTGATTTTGAAGTTATTTTTAAGGAAATAAATACTGTGCTTTATTGTCTGTTGTTTGTGTTAGACAGAGTAATGTGTTGATCCTCCCCTCACACTCCTAAGCCCCCATACTTCAAAGATGTCCTCACCCTAATCCTTAGAACCTGTGAATGTGTTAGGACTTTGCAGATGTGATTAAGGTTATGAACTTTGATATGGGTTGATTATCCTGGATTATCTGGACGGGTTCAGTCTAATCACACAAATCCTTAAAAGTAGAGAACCTTTCCTGTCTGTGGGACTGCAGTCAGAGAAAGATGTGATTTTATAAGAAGATTCAAAGAGAAAAATGTTCCTGGCATTGAAGATTGTAGAAGGCCACAAATCAGGGAATGTGGATGACTTGTAGGATTTGGAAATGATGAGGAATTCATTCTCTTCCATGACTTCCTAAAAGGATTGCAACAGTGCCAGCACCTTGATTTTAGCCTTGTGAAGCCCTTTGGACTTCAGATCATAGAAATGCATACATTTGTGTTGTTTTAAGTCACTAAGTTTTCAGTAATTTGTTACACAGCAATAGAAGACTAATACATATTGTTGTACATTTCCCCCCTCAATTTGTTACCCTTTTTTCAAAAATAAACGTTATGGTATTTTTACTGTGCAAGAATGTTTGTATAGTTGAATTTATTTTTTTAATGGCCTCTGAATCTTAAATCTTTTCTACTACAAGATTATTTTCAAATTTACCATATTTTATTCTAATGCTTTTATCCATTATGAACTCTGTTATTAATGTTGGTTTCCTGCTTTCTACATTCTGATTTCTGACAGTGAAAACTTTTATTTATAGTTCAGCTCTTCTGCCATAGACAACTTCCAAAAATGAAATGATAGCATCAGTGCTGGTAATCAAGGAGTCAAGAGGAATGTATAGTAGTCATGCCAGAAGGCAGGGACATACTAAGTGTTGGAGTTTTAAACTACTTTGGTAGGTTGATGATAACTGTCTAGCAGGACCTAGAATGGTTGATTTTAAAAGAATATTTTGTGAATACCTGTATGTATATCCTTCAGATTTTAGTTTTATTTTTCATTCTTGTATAAGGCTTCCCAGATTCCTATGACTTTGTTAGATGTAAAGGCTTCCATTATGTAAGCAGTACGTGTAAGATTTAGATAACTGATACTTAGGTGTTTTTCCTCAAAGAAAAAAGTTCTGATGGGGGCTGTCTCCTGGGTTTGCTATACAACACTGCAGAATGAAAAAATTTAGACCATTTCAGAACACAGATCTTGGAACATCATAAAGTTAGTTTAATATATTGTCATTATAGAAGTAACATTTATTGAGCACCTAACTATGGACTTCCCTGGTGGCTCAGACGGTAAACCGTCTGCCTACAATGTGGGACATCTGGGTTCGATCCCTGGGTTGGGAAGATCCCCTGGAGAAGGAAATGGCAGCCTACTCCAGTACTCTTGCCTGGAAAATCCCATGGACGGAGGAGCCTGGTAGCTACAGTCCATGGGGTTGCATAGAGTCAGACAAGACTGAGCCACTTCACTTCACTTCACTTCAACTATGAGCCAGGCTCAGCGCTAAGCATTTTGCACACATTTCCTCATTTAGTTCTCAAACCCTGCCATAGATGCAGTTTACAGACCAGGAAAATGGAGGTACAGAAAGTTTAGTGATTTGGTCAAGATTATAACTTTTAAATGACACAGCTGTCTTTGGAATCTAGGAAATCTGACTTGCTATTAAAACACAGTGTTATTAACTGCCATGGGGTTACTTCAGATTGATGATGATTTTTTTTAATTGATTTTTATTTTTTAGTTTGTTTTGCTTTACAATACTGTATTTGTTTTGCTATACATTGACATGAATCAGCCACGAGTGTTGAACTCCCAATCCCGACCCCCACATCCCCCCTCCCCCCCCACACCATCTCTCTGGATTATCCCCGTGCATCAG
>SJXQ01000435.1:602448-620057 GCA_006408695.1 Aepyceros melampus | reverse complement strand
CTGGATCATAAGGCAGTTCTATTTGCAATTTTTTAAGGAATCTCCACACTGTTCTCCATAGTGGCTGTACTAATTTGCATTCCCACCAACAGTGTAAGAGGGTTCCCTTTTCTCCACACCCTCTCCAGCATTTATTGCTTGTTGACTTTTGGATCGCAGCCATTCTGACTGGTGTGAAATGATACCTCATTGTGGTTTTGATTTGCATTTCTCTGATAATGAGTGATGTTGAGCATCTTTTCATGTGTTTGTTAGCCATCCGTATGTCTTCTTTGGAGAAATGTCTATTTAGTTCTTTGGCTAAAGAACTAAATTTTTGATTGAGTCATTTATTTTTTGATTTTTTGATTGAGTCATTTATTTTTCTGGAATTGAGCTGCATAAGCTGCGTGTTTATTTTTGAGATTAGTTGTTTGTCAGTTGCTTCATTTGCTATTATTTTCTCCCATTCAGAAGGCTGTCTTTTCACCTTGCTTATGGTTTCCTTTGTTGTGCAGAAGCTTTTAATTTTAATTAGATCCCATGTGTTTATTTTTGCTTTTATTTCCAGTATTATGGGAGGTGGATCATAGAGGATCCTGCTGTGATTTATGTCAGAGAGTGTTTTGCCTATGTTCTCCTCTAGGAGTTTTATAGTTTCTGATCTTACATTTAGGTCTTTAATCCATTTTGAGTTTATTAAAAACAATCTCTTTAACACATGGTGCTGGGAAAACTGGTCAACCACTTGTAAAAGAATGAAACCAGATTGATGATTACTATGTGGGAAATTATAACATAGTTTTTAAAGTTGCCGATACAAAAGGAGTGTTTCAAGACCTTTGTCTTTTTAATGTGATTCCTTAATTTCCATATCTGTAAAATGAAGAAATAACCCATCTCATTGAGGTTGATGCAGTAAAAGGTCTGCTAAAAACACAAATCAGAGTATTCTACTCCTTTTCTTTTTTCACCCTGTGGTCTCTTCATTGTAATAGAGTACTACTTTTGTGCATGATGTGCAGCGCTTGATACCGTAAGGTCCAGTAAGTTAGTTCAATTCAGTTCAGTTGCTCAGTCGTGTCCAACTATTTGTGACCCCATAAACTGCAGCACGCCAGGCCTCCCTGTCCATCACCAACTCCCGGAGTCCACCAAAACCCATGTCCATCGAGTCACTGATGCCATCCAACCATCTCATCCCCTGTCATCCGCTTCTCCTCCTGCCTCAATCTTTCCCAGCATCAGGGTCTATTCTAGTGAGTTAGCTCTTTGCATCAGGTGGCCAAAGTATTGGAGTTTCAGCTTCAGCATCAGTCCTTCCAATGAACACCTAGGACTGATCTCATTTAGGATGGACTGGTTGGATCTCCTTGCAGTCCAAGGGACTCTCAAGAGTCTTCTCCAACATCACAGTTCAAAAACATCGATTCTTCAGCTCTCAGCTTTCTTTAGAGTCCAACTCTCACATCCATACACAACCACTGGAAAAGCCATAGCCTTGACTAGATGGACCTTTGTTGGCAAAGTAATGTCTCTGCTTTTTAATATGCTGTCTAGGTTAGTCATAACTTTCCTTCCAAGAAGTAAGCATCTTTTAATGTCATGGCTGCAATCCCCATCTACAGTGATTTTTGGATCCCAGAAAAGTAAAGTCTCACACTGTTTCCACTGTTTCCCCATCTATCTGCCATGAAGTGATGGGACCAGATGCCATGATCTTCATTTTCTGAATGTTGAGCTTTAAGCCAACTTTTTCACTCTCTTCTTTCACTTTCATCAAGAGGCTTTTTAGTTCCTCTTCATTTTCTGCCATAAGGGTGTTGTCATCTGCATATCTGAGGTGATTGATATTTCTCCCAGCAATCTTGAGTACAGCTTGTGCTTCCTCCAGCCCAGCGTTACTCGTGATGTATTCTGCATTTCAGTTAAATAAGTAGGGTGACAATATACAGCCTTGACGTACTCCTTTTCCTATTTGGAACCAGTCTGTTGTTCCATGTCCAGTTTTAACTGTTGCTTC
Source organism: Aepyceros melampus (assembly GCA_006408695.1). Lineage (NCBI taxonomy): Eukaryota > Metazoa > Chordata > Mammalia > Artiodactyla > Bovidae > Aepyceros > Aepyceros melampus. The sequence continues at coordinate 618,055 of SJXQ01000435.1, read as the reverse complement.
CTGACCTGCATACAGATTTCTCAAGAGGCAGGTGAGGTGGTCTGGTATTCCCATCTCTTTCAGAATTTTCCATAGTTCCACTGCAGATGGTGAGTGCAGCCATGAAATTAAAAGACGCTTACTCCTTAGAAGAAAAGTTATGGCCAACCTAGATAGTAAATTCAAAAGCAGAGACATTACTTTGCCAACTAAGGTCCGTCTAGTCAAGGGTATGGTTTTCCCTGTCATGTATGGATATGAGAGTTGGACTGTGAAGAAGGCTGAGCGCTGAAGAATTGATGCTTTTGAACTGTCGTGTTGGAGAAGACTCTTGAGAGTCCCTTGGACTGCAAGGAGATCCAACCAGTCCATTCTGAAGGAGATCAACCCTGGGTGTTTTTTGGAAGGAATGCTGCTAAAGCTGGAGCTCCAGTACTTTGGCCACCTCATGCGAAGAGTTGACTCATTGGAAAAGACCCTGATGCTGGGAGGGATTGGGGGCAGGAGGAGAAGGGGACGCCGAGGATGAGATGGCTGGATGGCATCACTGACTCGATGGACGTGAGTCTGAGTGAACTCTGGGAGATGGTGATGGACAGGGAGGCCTGGTGTGCTGCAATTCATGGGGTCACAAAGAGTCAGAGACGACTGAGCGACTGAACTGAACTGAACTGATTGTGATCCACACAGTCAAAGGCTTTGGCATAGTCAAAGCAGATATAGATGTTTTTCTGGAACTCTTGCTTTTTCGATGATCCAGTGGATATTGGCAATTAAACATCTCTGGTTCCTCTGCCTTTTCTAAAACCAGCTTGAACATCTGGAAGTTCATGGTTTACCTATTGCTGATGCCTGGCTTGGAGAATTTTAAGCATTCCTTTACTAGCGTGTGAGATGAGTGCAGTTGTGCAGTAGTTTGAGCATTCTTTGGTATTGCCTTTCTTTGGGATTGCATTTATTTCATTTCTTACCTTTCTTTTGCTTTTGCGTGCCATCCTCTTTTGCACTTAATATTGGTCCTTGAATATGACATTACTCATGTCATACTCTCCATGCCCTCCATGGTGTGTACTTTGCCTTTTTCTATCTGATGATAACTGCTGTTCAAAATTCCCATTGGATATGAAAATGAGTCATTTCTTACCATGTACTCCCCATCTTTGGTAACGTATCCTTGTCCGCTAACTTAGGAGTTTCTGTAAGGTAATAAGCATAACTTTAAATTGTGTTTATGTGTGAAACATAAATAAATGCTCGCTGGATAAGTGAATAGATGAATGAGTAGTAATGTGGTTATCTTCTGAATATCATCTGCCTATATTTAGCTAAGAAACCAAGTTACTGACTACACTGTGAAGTACTGTATGATAAAATACTTCTATTAAATGCTTCCTTTTTCTCTTGTACCCAGTCTACATAATAATATTTAATATTTGAATGATAATGTTTACTTAAAATATACAGTGGAGAACATAGGATATTGATATTTGTCACTGCAAATATCCCTCTAAACTCTTACTGTGCTGAACAAATCTTACTTAGGAATCCTAAGTATCTTCTCTTTGTTGTTGTTCTTTGTGGAGTTTCTTGGCCATATTGTTTTGGTACAGAGATGGAAAAGAGTTATCTTTGCCTCCTTGGTATGGATTGCTTTATCCTCAAGAAGATTTTTCCCTCACCTCTTTATTGTTTCCTGTTGGTTCTGTAACAAATCAACACAAACTTAGTGTCTTAAAATAACACAAGTTTACTGTATTGTAGTCTGAAGGTCAGAAATCCAGCTGGCTCTCACTGGGCTAAAATCAAGTTATTGACAGGGCTGCAGTACTCTTGCCTGGAAAATCCCATAGATGGAGGAGCCTGGTAGGCTTCGGTCCATGGGGTCTCTACGAGTCGGACATGACTGAGCGACTTCACTTTCACTTTTCCCTTTCATGCACTGGGGAAGGAAATGGCAGCCCACTCCAGTGTTCTTGCCTGGAGAATCCCAGGGACGGGGGAGCCTGGTGGGCTGCCGTCTCTGGGGTCGCACAGAGTCGGACACAACTGAAGTGACTTAGCAGCAGCAGCAGCATTCATTTTGGAAAATCTAGGGAAGAATTAAGCTTCAGAAAAATCTAGGGCAGAATTCATTTCCTTGCCATTTCCAGCTTTTCAAGGCTTGTATTCTTGTCTCATGACTCCTCTTCCATCTTCAGAGCCAAGCAGTGTAGCATTTTCAAATCTGTGATTCTGACCTTCTCTTCTGCCTCTCTTTTCTACTTTAACCGCTTTTACCGTTTGTTTCGTTTTCATTTTCTGAATATTGCTTAACATATTTTTGTTCCCTTGGAAGTATAATTTTGTGGTTTGCTTAAGAGAATGAGATATATAACCCTACATAACCAACATTCACATAACACATTTGAAAGGAAATATCTTGATAAATCTGTAAATTACAGGATCTTAAAAACCAGTTGCAGAGCAGCTTTGTCCTAGAGATTAAGTATTCTTAATCTCAGGTTTGTGAATCTCTTGGAAGGAACTGTGAATCACCAAAATTGTGTTCAAATGTGGGTTTTTACCATTTATGTATTTTCTTCATGGGAATTATTATGTAGCTTTAATCACAGTTTCAGTAGCGTCATTAATTACTCTGGTCACCTAATTTAAGAACCATTACGATACAGAGCAAAAAGACTTGTAGAGCTCTGGCTTTTTCTCAGACCTTGTTACTAAATTTGCATACATTTCTAGTTGCCTGTTGGTCATTTATAATGTTACAGCTGATTGTTCTGAAGCTTGAGACATTTCTGCAGTACCTTTCTTTCCCTTCCTCTTTCCTTTCTTCCTCTCTCCTGTCCCATCCAACCACCTCTGGACTCTTAACCACCTCTGGACTCTTATGTAGAGAGCAGTTTGCTTCTAAGGTATTAAGTCTCTATTTGTTTTTGTTTCTTTTATTTTCTGCGAGAGATTGCTAAGTATACCTTTATATATTTAGTAATATTGTCCCCAGTTTTTAGATGAGTCCATTCAGTTCAGTTCAGTCCAGTCACTCAGTCGTGTCTGACTCTTTGTGACCCCATGGACTGCAGCACACCAGGCTTCCCTGTCTTTTTTCACCAACTCCTGGAGCCTGCTCAAATTCATGTCCATTGGCGATGCCATGCAGCCATTTCATCCTCCCTTGTCCCTGTCTGCCTTCAGTCTTTCCCTGCATCAGGGTCTTTTAATGACTCAGTTCATTAAAAGTATCAGAGTTTTAGCTTTAGCATCAGTCCTTCTAATGAACATTCAGGACTGATTTCCTTTAGGATGGACTGGTTTGATCTCCTTGCAGTCCAGGGGACACTTAAGAGTCTTCTCCAACACCATCAAAAGCATCGATTCTTTGGTGCTCAGCTTTCTTTATAGTCTAACTCTCACATCCATACATGACTATTTGAAAAACCATAGCTTTGACTAGAAAGACCTTTGTTGACAAAGTAATGTCTCTACCTTTTAATATGCTGTCTAGGTTGGTCATAACTTTTCTTCCAGGGAGCAAGCATCTTTTAATTTCATGGCTGCAGTCACCATCTGCAGTGATTTTTGAATCCCCCCAAAGTAAAGTCTGTCATTTTCCCGTGTTTCCCCATATATTTGCCATGAAGTGATGGGACTGGATGGATGCATGATCTTTGTGGGGTTTTGAATGCTGTTTTAAGCCAGCTTTTCCACTGTGCTTTTTCACCTTCATCAAAGGCTCTTTAGTTCCTCTTCGCTTTCTGCCATATGGGTGGTATCATCTGAGTATCTGAGGTTATTGATATTTCTCTCAGCAATCTGAATTCCAGCTTGTGCTTCATCCAGCCAGGCATTTCTCATGATGTACTCTGCATATAAGTTAAATAAGCAGGATGGCAGCATACAGCCTTGGCGTACTCCTTTCCCAATTTGGAACGACCAGCCTGTTGTTTCATGTCCGGTTCTAATTATTGCTTCTTGACTTGCATACAGATTTCTCAGGAGGCAGGTAAGGTGGTCTGATGTCCCCATCTCTTTTAAGAATTTTCCGCAGTTTGTTGTGATCCACACAGTCAAAGGCTTTGGCATAGTCAGTGAAGCAGAAGTAGATTATTTTTTTGGTATTCTCTTGCTTTTTCGATGATCCAGTGGATGTTGGCAATTTGATCTCTGGTTCCTCTGCCTTTTCTAAATCCAAATTGAACATCTGTAATCTCATAGTTCACATACTGTTGAAGCCTAACTTGGAGAATTTTGAGCATTACTTTGCTAGCATGTGAGATGAGTGCAGTTGTGCGGTAGTTTGAACATTCTTTGGCATTCCCTTTCTTTGGGATTGAAATGAAAAGTGACCTTTTCCAGTCCCGTGGTCACTGCTGAGTTTTCCAAATTTGCTGGCATATTGAGTGTAGCACTTTCACAGCATCATCTTTTAGGATGATAGATCCATAGTGGTCTGGAATACTACCTTTCTTAGTTTCCCTTACAGGTGGGTGTGTGTTGTGACAGTGTGATATAAACTGATATGTCCATATAACTATTTATATTTATTAAGATACTTTATTGTATAAAGTTCATTATAATAACTTCCTAGGTATTTTCTTTGCCCATAGCCTCTCTTGCTATATTTTTTTCCTGCATTTTGAAGCTGTGTAAATCTTTATTGAACACTCTCCTCCCTCCTTTGGTAGGAAGCTTCTTAGGGTGTAAGTGATGTGTATTGGCAACATTGTTGTAATAAGTGGTCAGTTTTTTTGGTGAAGGTATAATTGAAAACTGTTTAAAGTAATGTTAAATATATCAGTGAAATTTTTTAAAAATGTGCACTTAGAAATTTTAAAGCATGAAAAGGTAGGAAGTTGGGTTAAGCTTGTGGAAATTTGGGATGGAGAAATTATCTGGAACAAATCCACACTAAACCAGGATGGCCCCTATATATAAAAAGAAACTAATGAAAATAGATTGCAATTCACCAACCCTGTACAGCAGCTATGAAGACCTGGTAGCTGTTCCTAGTGGAAACAAGGTCATATATAGTTGAAAAACAAAAACCAATTTGGATTCAACTTCTGGATAGTGGAAAAGAATGTGTGCTCTAATTAAGTAAATAACAGGAATATTTGCTCTGCCAGACATGGGTGATTTTAGGGACTTTCTTACTGTCACAGAAAATAGAATATTCTGTTTGCTAAAATGACTTTAAAAAGAAAACAAAGTTTTATCTCTTAATTGGATGTAAAAATCTTTAAAATAGGTATGTATGAGATCTTGCAAAAAGTTGCCAGCACAAATCATAAAGAAATGTTTTACCATAGTAAAATAAAACTTTTCATTCTTCAAAGGACATTAAAAAATAAAAGAAGCCATAGTTGGGAAGAAGATATATGTAATTCACATAACTGGCAAATGATTAGTATATATAATATGAAACATTTATGCAAATCAACAGAAAAGGACAACCGAGTTGACAATTGCAATAATACAGAACGAATGAAGAGAGCAAGAGGAGGGTGTAGTTGACTGAGTATATCATATAATGAGCTTGGTAATCAGAAAGCTAGAGGATTCTACGAGGAAGAAAAGAAACTGAAAAAGGTCATCTTGTGTATTAAACTATTATTTTTTAGTCACCAAGTTGTGTTAACTCTTTTGCCACCCCACAGACAGTTGCCTGCCAGGGTCCTCTGTCCATGGGATTTTCCAGGCAAGAATACTGGAGTGGGTTGCCATTTCATTCTCCAGGAGATCTTCCTGAACAATGGATAGAACCTGTGTCTCTTGCATTGGCAGGTGGGTTCCCAGGTGGGAGCCACCAAGGAGGCTGTTTTAGACTTAAAAATTCTTCTATAACTGTACTCTTTATTTGATTTAAAAAATTGCCAATTTGCATTTGAAAATTCAGTCATAATATGTATTTATTCACAAAACATAATAAAGTATAACTTAGGAATTATTCTGGATCATATATAATATATACTGCTATTACAAAAGAAACTACATGGATCAGTACAACTGAAGCAAAGTTTATCTTCATTTGATCATCTTTTGCTTTATTGAAATAAATTCTAGATAATGAAGCTGGTGACTGTTAAGAATTATAGATAATTATCTAATTAAAGATAGTTTAGAATACTTGCTTTGTAGTTATAACCACATCAACAGATCTTCTTGGCTTTTCTTCCAAAATAGACGCACCCCCCACCCCCCGCCAATCAGTCCATTCTTCTTTTGTCTGTTATCACTGTCTTAGTTCAGTTCAACATTACCTCTCACTTAGACTCCTGCATTAATTGTGCAATTCCCCTACTGTGAGTGAAGGATATATTTGATGTAGTTACTCAAATAAGATCAGAAATTAATGGTTGAGATACAGTTTAGATTCTGCATAAGATAAGGGAAACCAAGCAATTTATTACAAGAACATCTTCATTTCATTAGAATGAAAACTTGAGTTGAAAAGTGGTTATTATGTAGTCCAGTACCAAAGGGACAAATAAATAGAACTACTTTTTAGCCATTTTGGAAAATAATATTAAATAGTTGTTGTCATATTTGACTTTTTATTTATTTGTTTTTGAAACAGCAAGCTTTTTTTAATTGACATATTTTGTTTTGTTTTTGTTTTGGGGTTTTTTTGTTTATTTTTGTATTTTTTGCTAAGCCTGTGGCATGTGGGATCTTAGTTCCCCATTTACTTAACTTAAAGTTGCTCAGTCGTGTCCGACTCTTTGCGACCCGGACTGTAGCCTACCAGGCTCCTCCCTCCATGGGATTCTCCAGGCAAGAACACTGGAGTGGGTTGCCATTTCCTTCTCTAATGCATGAAAGTGAAAAGTGAAAATGAAGTCGCTCAGCTGTGCCAGACTCTTAGCGACCCCATTGACTGCAGCCTACTAGGCTCCTCCGTCCATGGGATTTTCCAAGCAGGAGTACTGGAGTGGGTTTCCATTGCTGCATATATTATATATACACGCTGTCCTCTTCTTAATCTAGTCATATTGTTGATGGGCACACTTGGGTTGCTTCTGTGTCTTGGCTATTGTAAATACTGCTGCTGTGATGATTGGGGTCCATGTATTTTTTTCAAATTAGTGTATTTATTTTTTCCAGGTATAGACCCAGGAGTGGATAATATGGTAGTTCTATTTTTAGTTTTTTGAGGAACCTCCATACTACTTTCTATAGTGGCTGCACCAGTTTACATCCCTTCCAGCAGTATACAAGGGTTCTTTTTCTCCACATCCTCTTCAACTTTTTAGATAAATCAGTGGGAACAAATGCCTTTCAACTGTTTTAAAGAAGATCCGGAATGAAATTCTGAGATTTTGACAATAAGAGTATATTGTCAAGTAGCAGCTGTTTTCTCAAGAGACTAACAGATTGCAAATATGATGCCAGAGAGAGTAAAAATCCAACAAATGCTAGAATTTTAATTCCATGATGGCAAATACTATTTTTCTTTATTTTCCACATTTACTAGAGTGGGCATCTATTGTTTTCGTGACCCCCCCCCCAAAAGCATTTATTGTTATTTTAAATAGGAGACTGATTTTGATCCTTGCTCTTAAGTCACATTTATCTAAAGAGTGAACTACAAACAGATTTTTATATGCTACAAGGCAGAGTATGATAAAGTTTGATAAAGTATGATAAAGTTTGTAAAAGCCGCCACTAAAATCTTTGGGGTGGTTGCATATTTGAAACAAAAGAGTTACTGATTTTATGTGGGAAAAGATAGGAGGTTATGTGATTAAAAGCACAGGTGAAAAGATTTAACTGTGGCACCTGGGAAGGTCTGTCAACTCCCCTGCCTTGCCCAACATTTACTAAACAGCTTGAAAATTTTTGTGTTAAGTATTCTAGTCTTAGGTCTTAAACTTGAAAGCTGAGCTGTTAAATTATAAGCTAATGTTTGTATAGGAAATACAAATTTATTTACATAAGCTTCTGGAGTACTTTAAAGTTTGAATGATCAACTTGGATTACTAAGGGAAACATTTATTTGGTATGGTTGAAAACATGAGATTCAAAAAAAAGTTTTAAGTTATTAGTCAGCTTTAAAACCTCTGTTGTATTACGGTGAACTACGAATCAGGCAACCTTATTCTTTCAGTAATGAAATCTTTATTTTATCTAACTTTCCTAGAAAGGGCAACACATCTCTTTTAGGTGGCACTTTGATAAAACAAAAACAAATTGGGAATAGTGAGAGGAATTATGTTAGGAATTCTTTTGTTTAAAACATATTCTTACACTTAAAATTAAGTAACATTCTAAAATTTTTACAGTATTTTGAGTAAAAAGCCAAGATATAGTTAAAATGTGAGTTTTTAATTTATTTAAATTACTTTTATCAATGTTAATTATAAGATTTAAGGGACTAGATCTGATAGAGTGCCTGATGAACTGTGGACAGAGGTTGGTGACATTGTACAGGAAACAGGGATCAAGACCATCCCCAAGAAAAAGAAATGCAAAAAAGCAAAATGGCTGTCTGAGGAGGCCTTCCAAATAGCTATGAAAAGAAGAGAAATGAAAAGCAAAGGAGAAGAAGAAAGTTTTACTCATTTGAATGCAGAGTTCCAGAGAATAGCAAGAAGAGATAAGAAAGCCTTCCTTAGCCATCAGTGCAAAGAAATAGAGGAAAACAGTAGAATGGGAAAGACTAGAGATCTCTTCAAGAAAATGAGAGATACCAAGGGAACATTTCATGCAAAGATGGGCTCAATAAAGGACAGAAATGGTATGGACCTGACAGAAGCAGAAGATACTAAGAAGAGGAGGCAAGAATACACAGAAGAACTGTACAAAAAAATCTTCATGACCCAGATATCCATGATGGTGTGATCACTCACCTAGAGCCAGACATGCTGGAATGTGAAGTCAAGTGGGGCTTAGAAAGCATCACTACGAACAAAGCTAGTGGAGGTGATGGAATTCCAGTGGAGCTATTTCAAATCCTGAAAGATGATGCTGTGAAAGTGCTGCACTCAGTATGCCAGCAAATTTGGAAAACTCAGCAGTGGCCACAGGACTCGAAAACGTCAATTTTCATTCCAGTGCCAAAGAATGCTCAAACTACTGCACATTTGCACTCATCTCACATAATAGTAAAGTAATGCTCAAAATTTTCCAAGCCAGGCTTCAGCAATACGTGAACCGTGAACTCCCTGATGTTCAAGCTGGTTTTAGAAAAGGCAGAGGAACCAGAGGTCAAATTGCCAACATCCACTGGATCATGGAAAAAGCAAGAGAGTTCCAGAAAAACATCTATTTCTGGTTTCTTGACTATGCCAAAGCCTTTGACTGTGTGGATCACAATAAACTGTGGACAATTCTGAAAGAGATGGGAATACCAGACCACCTTACCTGCCTCGTGAGAAATCTGCATGCAGATCAGGAAGCAACAGTTAGAACTGGACATGGAACAACAGACTGGTTCCAAATAGGAAAAGGAGTACATCAAGGCTGTATATTGTCACTCTGCTTATTTAACTTCTATGCAGAGTACATCATGAGAAACGCTGGGCTGGCAGAAACACAAGCTGGGAATCAAGATTGCCAGGAGAAATATCAATAATCTCAGATATGCAGATGACACCACCCTTATGGCAGAAAATGAAGAAGAACTAAAAAGCCTCTTGATGAAAGTGAAAGAGGAGAGTGGAAAAGTTGGCTTAAAGCTCAACATTCAGAAAATGAAGATCATGGCATCTGGTCCCATCATTTCATGGCAGATAGATGGGGAAACAGTGGAAACAGTGTGAGACTTTATTTTTTTGGGCTCCAAAATCACTGCAGATGGTGATTGCAACCATGAAATTAAAAGACACTTACTCCTTGGAAGGAAAGTTATGACCAACCTAGACAGCATATTCAAAAGCAGAGACATTACTTTGCCAACAAAGGTCCATCTAGTCAAGGCTATGGCTTTTCCAGTGGTTGTGTATGGATGTGAGAGTTGGACTCTAAAGAAAGCTGAGAGCTGAAGAATCGATGCTTTTGAACTGTGGTGTTGGAAAAGACTCTTGAGAGTCCCTTGGACTGCAAGGAGATCCAACCAGTCCATCCTAAATGAGATCAATCCTGGGTGTTCATTGGAAGGACTGATGCTGAAGCTGAAACTCTAATACTTTGGCCACATGATGCAAAGAGCTGACTCATTGGAAAAGACCCTGATGCTGGGAAAGATTGAGGGCAGGAGGAGAAGGGGATGACAGAGGATGAGATGGTTGGATGGCATTACTGATTCAATGGACATGGGTTTTGGTGGACTCCGGGAGTTGGTGATGGACAGGGAGTCCTGGCATGCTGCGCTTAGTGGGGTTGCAAAGAGTCAGATGTGACTGAGTGACAGAACCTAAATATACGATAATTTTTGGAGAAACTAAGAAATGAAAGGAAAATACTTAATTTTACCATCCTAAAATAACTGGTAGTGTTTTTATGTATTTTCTAATAATCTTACACTTTTATCTTTTTAAAATACAAAGTATGCTAAGAAGCATTATCCAGATTATAAATGAGAGTTAGTAATAATCACAGATGACAAAATAAGTCTGTGCTCTGAAGAGGATAACTGCTTCTGCACTCAGAAGTTAAAATATACTCTGATCTTCTAAATGGGTTATTTTACTCCTTAGTTTTCTCCAGTCTTGCAGAATCTAGTATAAAATTCTGTTTCCAGTTTACTACATAATCAATTGAGAAGAAAGAGTCAGGATCCTGTAGTGAAATAAACACTTAAATGATTATTGGGAACTTGAATTTTGGTTTTGATCCAAGTTCCACCTTCTCAATTTATAACTTCACTGAACCTCAAATGTGCTGAGCTTTAAATGCATGAGTTCAATTCACAAATATTTAATTTGAACCAAGTATGTCTAAGATAATGTGCTATGTTTCTGGGATATCCTTAGATTAAATTCTTGGTTAACCAAATAACCTTCATTACTATTACTTCTATCCCTCCAAGCTTCTTGGGATGGTACTTGTTCCAGCTCAGCCCATGAGGAGCATTAGAATTAGATACCTAATCCAGTCCGGTCTTTATGTATCCATACCTCCTCTGGCCAGTTCTCTGAATGGAAGATTGTTAACAGTTGAGCCCAGATAGGAGTCAGAGCCTGTAAATAACTGAATCATAAAAAGCTTAGAATGGTCATATGTAAATTTAAAGACTTCAGAACTTCTTTGCAAAGAATTATTTTGACCCTAGTAATTAATAGAGAGTTATGTTTAAATTTGCAACTTTTTTTTCCCCACCTCCTACCTGGCTTTGAATTACCAATATGACAAATACTTCAATTTTAAAATCTTTGTTGTAGTACTAATAATAAACTTAAAACGATACACAGAGTCTCACACTACTGAGTGACTAAGCACAATAATACATAGTGTTTATTAGGTGTTAGGCTTTGTTTTAGTTTATAAAAGGTGGCTAGTGTAACTCTCTCAAGGACGTATAGGTTAAGATGCTGAGCTAGGATCCAACTTGTTTGATTTTAGACTTTTTACTCGACCAACACTGTGCAACTTTAAAAGAATACAACTCTCTGACAGAAACTACTTGTGTTATGAAATATGAAGAACTTCTAAAAATCAGTAATAAAAGGCAACATAATACGAAATAAGTGACTTTAAAAGAAGGCATACAAGTGGCTAGCCAGCATGTGAAAAAAATGCACAACGTCATGCATTCATCATGGAAAATGGATATTAAAATCATAGTGGGTTACCACTTTATACTTACTACAGTGAGTACAGTTTAAAAAGTTGAAAACACCAAACGTTGGCACTGATGTGGAGTAACTGAAAGTATCATACATTGTTGATAGGAATGTAACGGTTCAGTCACCTTGGAAAACAGTTTCTTACATAGTTACATATACTCCCCTATGACTCATCGATTTCCTTCCTAGGTAATTATTCAAGAGAAATGAAAACATGTCTACAAAAAAACATATAAGAATGTTTATAAAAGCCTTATTCATAATAGCTAACACCTCAGAACATTTCAAATGCCTATCAGCGTAAGAATACATGAATTGTGATGCATATTTACTTATTCAGTGAGAGGACTGACTGCTTAGTGTTAACAGAGAATGAAGCCCTAACATGACAACGGAATGAGTGAAAGAAGCCAGATGGAAAGGGAGGGTGCAGGTGGTGGCTCTGTTGATTCCATACGTAAGGAGGCCCAGGCAGGCCACACTCATGTGTATACTGGAGACCGTGCACCATACGTAAGGAGGCCCGGAGCAGGCCACACTCATGCAAATGCTGGAGACCGTGCACCATATACGTAAGGAGGCCCGGAGCAGGCCACACTCATGCATGTGCTGGAGACTGTGCATAGCAGCGGCTACCTTGCTTACCTATCTGATGAGCAGGAGGCCTCAGGGAATTTTCAGGAGTCATGAAAATGTTCTGTATCTTGATGTTGGTTGTGTAGATGTGTATGTTTGTCAAAATTTGTGAAATTTTATACTTAATATATGTGATTATATGTAGAGTATACACCTCAGTCAAATAAATGTCAATATATAAAGTAGAAAAAAAGCAAGAAGTGGGTCTCAGGCACTCTGACAACAGAAGTGACAACTGGCAAAGAACATTCAGAGATACTAAGTAGCACAGAATTATTATGTTGAACCTCAGTTGCTAGTTGTAATAACCAAGACATGTTTAATTTTCAGTGTAATTTTCTAAGAAACTGGCAAGATATTTGACTTTTAGAAAGAATATAATGATTATTATATTAAAAGTTTTAGAACTAAAATGCTTAGATGTCAGTTATCTAGAACATTACTATATGAAACATTTCTTAGATATTATGTAAAAAATAGTTGTGGAATATTGGGAAATAATTCTGAATGGAACTGGAATGTGGTGTACCTCAAGAACAGTTTTCCAAAAAGAAAGCATGAAGAAACCAATTTGCCTGATGGGTTAATAAAACTTTTTTTTATATATGTTTGTGTGGTTTAGATTTCTAATAGGAAAAAATTGAAAATGTATCTGAGCTAAGCATGTTTGTTTCAACATTTTATTTATAATATATTTCAGAAATGTTAGAAGCATAGAGGTGTCACAATTAAATGCGCTAGAATATAACAGTATTTTGTCTGGTTATATGCTAGGAGATAACTGGAATGTGGTGTACCTCAAGAACAGTTTTCCAAAAAGAAAGCATGAAGAAACCAATTTGCCTGATGGGTTAATAAAACTTTTTTTTATATATGTTTGTGTGGTTTAGATTTCTAATAGGAAAAAATTGAAAATGTATCTGAGCTAAGCATGTTTGTTTCAACATTTTATTTATAATATATTTCAGAAATGTTAGAAGCATAGAGGTGTCACAATTAAATGCGCTAGAATATAACAGTATTTTGTCTGGTTATATGCTAGGAGATCGGAGAAGGCAATGGCATCCCACTCCAGTACTCTTGCCTGGAAAATCTCATGGACGGAGGAGCCTGGGAGGTCACTAGGAGTTAGACACGACTGAGCAACTTCACTTTCACTTTTCACTTTCATGCATTGGAGAAGGAAATGGCAACCCACTCCAGTGTTCTTACCTGGAGAATCCCAGGGACGGGGAAGCCTGGTAGGCTGCCGTCGGTGGGGTCGCACAGAGTCGGACACGACTGAAGCGACTCAGCAGCAGCAGCAGCAGCAGCAGCAGCGTGCTGGAGATGGACACACAGAGACAAATTCGATGGTAGCCTCAGTAGTTTGTCTTTAGATCCTTCATGACTTGTTCCATGGCAGTCAGATTTGCTTGAACTACTCAAGTGGTAGAATAAGAGATCTGTAGTCTTTTATTGTGAGATTGGCCTTCAAAATAAAAGTTAACCTCTAAGTTAGTTACTCTGGGTTTTGACCTTTTTCAATTAGATTACTTTCTCTGGACTGTCATGGAAGTAGTAAACAGGTACCAAACGTTAAGTGATGTGGTCTTTGGTTTCTCAAAGAAGACTGACATGTTGGCTGGTTTTTTGTTCATGGAAAAGCTAATTTCTAATCTTTGCATCTGTTTTAGTAATAGTTATGCACGAGTGCGAGCTGTGGTGATGACCCGGGATGACTCAAGTGGTGGATGGTTACCACTTGGAGGGAGTGGACTAAGCTGCGTCACTGTCTTCAAAGTCCCTCACCAGGAAGAGAATGGCTGTGCTGACTTTTTTATCCGTGGAGAGCGACTCAGGGACAAAATGGTAATGAATAATGCATCTTTTGCTATAATTTTAAGTTGTACAGAATGAATTTTGTTCGTAAAATTATGATTAGTATACGGTTATTTATGGAAATTGTTTTTGTCCTGGTTGATGGTTGTTTCTGTAACTTTTAAAGTTAAAGACAGCACAGTATGCCTGCTTTCTTTGCACCTGGGACTGGTATTAATGTACACATGTTAAAGGGGAGCTGCTTTTCTAATTAGGTTTAATGTAAGAACATTCATGAATAGGCCCCGCTAGTTTTAAACCAGGTGCACTTCCTTGCCTTCTCCCACTGTTACTTAAACTGGAGATTGGCACTATAGTCCAAAGGCCAAATCCAGGCCTGTCATGAATGGATTTTGCATGTTTAAATGACTGAAAAAAATCAATAATGATTTTATGAACATGAAATTCAAATTTCAGTGTCCATAAAAAATTTTATTGAAACATAGACTGAGCGATTTCACTTTCACTTTTCACTTTCATGCATTGGAGAAGGAAATGGCAACCCACTCCAGTGTTCTTGTCTGGAGAATCCCAGGGACGGGGGAGCCTGGTGGGCTGCCGTCTCATGGGGTCGCATAGAGTCGGACACGACTGAAGCGACTTAGCAGCAGCAGCAGCAACCAAGCTCGTTTGTTAATGTTTTGTCTGTGGCTGCTTTCACACTGCAGTGATAAGAGTTGGGTAGCTGTAGATATCTGGCCCCTACTCTAGACTCTTGTGTTCTCAAATTCTTGCTCCCTTCATCCCCTATCAACCTAGGCTCATCATGTGACTAGTAGGTGGCCATCCTAGGTTATAACTCTACTATCTTCCACACAGATAAGTGTTTCCTTACACATATGTTTTAAATTTTGAATCCAACCTTTGGTAATGTTAGGCATCTATTCTCTTAATTAGTGTAGAAAACTGTTTCTCCTTTATTTCATTTATGAGCCAAAAAACAATCATATCTGAAAAGCTGAGAAATGTTAATGTCATTCGTACATCAAGCAGAACTTAGAAAATGAGAATAAAGTGCTCGAAATTTCCAAGGCTCTTGAAAATAGCTCAGTTCAGTTCAGTTCAGTCGCGCAGTCGTGTCCGACTCTTTGCGACCCCATGAATCGCAGCACGCCAGGCCTCCCTGTCCATCACCAACTCCCGGAGTTCACTCAGACTCACGTCCATCGAGTCTGTGATGCCATCCAGCCATCTCATCCTCGGTCGTCCCTTTCTCCTCCTGCCCCCAATCCCTCCCAGCATCAGGGTCTTTTCCAATGAGTCAACTCTTCGCATAAGGTGCCCAAAGTACTGGAGCTTCAGTTTTAGCATCATTCCTTCCAAAGAAATCCCAGGGTTGATCTCCTTCAGAATGGACTGGTTGGATCTCCTTGCAGTCCAAGGGACTCTCAAGAGTCTTCTCCAACACCACA
>SJXQ01000435.1:499735-601126 GCA_006408695.1 Aepyceros melampus | reverse complement strand
GGCACGACTGAGCGACTTCACTTTCGCTTTTCACTTTCATGCATTGGAGAAGGAAATGGCAACCCACTCCAGTATTCTTGCCTGGAGAATCCCAGGGACAGAGGAGCCTAGAGGGCTGCTGTCTGTGGGGTCGCACAGAGTCGGACACAACTGAAGCGACTTAGCAGCAGCAGCAACAGACTGTTTTGTGAGTTCGTTCAGCATCTATAATATTATTTCTATCGAAAGTGTGTTTTAAGTTTTGAATAATTTTCATATATAAATATTTTGAATAAACCTACTTTTGATTCTTGGTTTCTGCATATTTTTTACTCCTGAATTATTTTAGTAATTTAAAAGGTTAGCTAACTTGTCTGTGCTCCAGTTTCTATCTGTTAAATCTGACTTAATGACTTCACTAAATCATCTTGAAAGACTTTTAACTCTTAATTTTTTATGAATTTAGGATTCCCATCTGATGGTGTATCTCAGTTAATCAGAATGTGGTTTTAGGCTTATAAGAAACCCCAGTTGAAGTCAGAAGTATATATAATAAAGTTTTAACATGTAATCTCTAAAAGTGTAAATATTTAAATGTGGTTTTGACCTTGGATAACACAGTGGCCAGCATATACTGATGCTTATTTAGAATATAGCCTGTAGACTTCTGAGAAAGAGCCCATGGTGACCTGTACTTACATGTAATGCTTTTTGTCCGAGCTCTTGATGACTGGGAAGTGTTGCTGGAGAAGTTGTAGATTTTAGAAACTAAGTAGAACAGTCACAGTCTAGGTTGTTAAAGAGCCAACCTGCCAGTGCAGGAGACATAAGTGATGTGGGTTCATCCCTGGGTCGGAAAGATGCTCTGGACCAGAGCATGGCAGTCCACTCCAGTATTCCTGTCTGGAGAACCCCATGGAGAGAGGAACCTGATGGGCTATAGTTCGTAGGATAGTGAAGTCAGACATGACTAAAGTGACTTAGTACGCAGCACACAAAGACATTTGTTAATAGTGAAGATGGAAAAAGAGAAGAAAGATACCAAAGGTGGAGAAAGAATTGGAGAAAAACATCTTGCTGAGAAAGCATAAGACATGGAATGATGACCTAGATATGAAATAAAGAAAAAAATCATAATGAAACAGAACCCAATCAGCCCTACATATCCATAGGTTTCACATCTGTGGATTCAAACAACCACAGACGGAAAATATTTGGAAAAAGATTCCAAAAAGTGAAACCTGAATTTGTCTTGTGCTGCCAACTATTTACATAGCATTTACTTTGTATTTGGTATTATCAATAATTTGGAGAATCATTTAAAATACATGGGAGAGGGGATGCATATTGTTATATGCAAATTCAATACCATCATGTGAAAGAACTTCAGCATCTGCAGATTTCGGTGTCAGCAGGGGCCAAACAGACAAGGCAGATACTGGAACCAGTCCCCTATGGATACCAAGGGACTACTGTATTGGCCATATTAATGAATGTGGACAGTTTACTTGAAGATAATTAGATAAGGAACCAAATTTGCATCACTAGGAGTGAAAGCTAGTCAGAGAATAAGCTCAGATTGATGTTTCAAGTGGTTGCTCAGAGTGTGATTTTTGACGTAAAGCTTAGAATAAGCCTGGGATTTGGACATAATCCAAACTTACTTTCTGTGATGAGACATAAAAAAGTGCCTCTAATGTAATCCTAAGGTGTAAAATAATAATCTAACAAGAAAATAGGTCCTTTTGATGGAAACACTGACCTAGGAATCCTAACTGTTGTTTTAGTTAGCCGTTTCTCCTTGAGAAACCTTACTATTTATGAAATAGGAATGATAAATGTATCTCTGTGTAGGATTGCCTTATTTCTATAGGGAATAGCTATAATAAAGCATTTGAATTGTATGCTCAAATCGTATGAATAAAGGCAGAGCAATAATACATGGCTATAAATTGAAGATAGCAGTTTTGTGAAGTCTCAAGACAAATGGGACAGTGACATTGATATAAGCAGATTAATTGGCCCCCTCTGCTGCATAATACACTTCTAAGATACTTGTGAAGCAGTTATAGAATTGAAGTATGCATTCGTTTTCACTGCATTTTGAGGTCATTATATCCATTTCTATAGATATTTTTACCGATTGGCTTTATTTTAATCCATTTTTCTGGGTTCTAGTAATATAAAAAAGATGTTCACTGTGATGGTTGAATCTATAAGTTTGCAAAGTCTTCCCAAGTTATTGATAGTTTTCTTTAAAATCCTTCTTGATGATAAACTGCATTTTAATACTGTTTCTGTGTAAATAATCATTTAAAAGATACTGCTAAAAAACCCTGTTTTCTGTTTGTTTTGTCTGTTGGTGACATCTTAGAATTCTAGAAATAAAGTAAGATACCTGCCCCTCGTACCTCAGGAAAAAACTTATGCCCTTTAAGAAAGAATAGATAATTATTAATGAAGTGCCTATAGCCACTGCCATAGCTAATAAACACTAGATATTTTAAAGAGGGCTTATAATAGTCAAAATACTGGTAACAGTGGTGAAGATGAAAGATGACTTTTCTGAAGAGTGAAAGAAATATTTGGTAGAAAGTTTTTCCAGTCTTAGGTTTACAATACTTGTTCTAAAAATGTCCTTTTATGCTTCCCAGAGGGTTATATTCCACTCTTTTTTGTTTGTTTTATTTTAATAAGAAAAGGAGCACAAATCAAGAGAAGGCTGATGAGGATTTTTTCAGACAGGTGACATTTTGTATAATTGGCTTGGTACTCATTCATTCATTTATTCAGAGTGAACTGAAATTATTTCCTAAGATGTTTGCCTATAACTTGCTTGTTTTTGTGAGTTTATTTCCAAGTTGACCTTTTGATGATCTACATTAGAGCTTCCCAAGCTGTATACCGTGAATAGATATAAGTGGTAGGAGCTGCCCAGGCTGGTTACCTCTTAACCACGAGGTTCCTCCTCTTTCCTGATTGCCTTATAATTGTTGTTTTTCTGAGTACGCCTGAGGAAAAAGTTGGAAAGCACTGCTTTATGTAATTGGCTTTCATACTTTGTTGGTAATTCAGAGAAATTTTAAAAAACACTAGGCTTTGGTGGTGTAGCCCAAGATAATGAAAGTACTGTCTTTTCCCAGACACTTGGAGATAGATATATAGAATGGTCTCTGACAAGCATAGATTCTCAGATCCCTTTTCTTGATATGTATGAGTTTTATCCTGTGTTTCCTTCTAAATCTTTATAACTTTGATTTCTCCCTTAAATGCCAACTAAAACGTAACTGTTAATTTGTATAGATCTTTACTATAGAGCTTTAGATTCCCCATGATAGAAACTCTCTTTTGTATTCATTTTTACATAGTTACTCTTCTCTATTAGTGTGACATTTTTATTTTATAGACTGACATTTTATCAACTTACAATATATATAGGTTAAATTATTTGACCATTTTTAATTGAATTGTATGTGATTAGAAAATCTAAAACATTAAATTATAGCACATTTTAAAGTCTTTATAAGTAAACTTTACTTATAAAGTTTATCATAAACTTTCAGTAATGATAACAAAATTTTGCTAAAATATTTCCTGCTAAACAAAGTTTTAAATAACTTTGGGACTCTAAATTAGCCATTCTTAACCTTTTGTAGTAGGACAGTAAAATACTGTAAATTCACTAATTAATGTTATTGTGCTTTTTAAAGCACATTGTGCCAAGAGATGACAAAAGTGAAGTAGGCTATGTAAAAGATGCAATCAGACTCTACAACCCCTGGATTACTTAAGATGTTCTGTGGAAAATGGAGGAATTCATGGTGCAATGTTAAAGTAAATTAGAAGATAGCTATCATTATAAACTTAGAATTTATAGTAAGTTGAAGAAAGAAAAAATAGGAAACATCAAATTTAGAAAGTTGCCAAGGAGATTAAGTAATATTTTTGATTAATAATTAGGTTATAGATAAAAAGTGGTTTATAAAAATTAAAACACCTATGAAATATGGCACTAGTGGTAAAGAACCTGTCTGCTAATGCAGGAGATGGAAGAGACGCCTGGGTTGGGAAGATCCCCTGGTGAAGGGAATGGCAACCCACTCCAGTATTCTTGACTGGAGAATCCCAAGGACAGAGGAGTCCCATGGGCAGGCTGCAGCCATAGGGTTACAAAGAACTGGACACAACTGAAGTGATTTAACACACAACACACACACGTGAGATAATAGTTATATTGTTTAAAATGGTACATTTAAAAATATTTTTGTTCTTGTTGCACTGGGTCTTTGTTGCTGTGCGTGGGCGCTCTCCAGTTGCAAGGAGTAGGGGCTACTCTTTAATTATCATATACAGGCTTATCATTGTGATGGCCTCTTTTGTTGCAAAGGGTGGGCTCAAGGGTTTACGGCTCACAGGCTGTAGAACTCAGGCTCAATAGTTGTGGTGCATGGGCTTAGTTGCCCCGCAGCATATGGAATCTTTCTCAGCCAAGGATCAAACCAGTGTTCCCTGCATTGGCAGGCAGATTCTTAACCACTGTACTACTAGGGAAGTCCAAAACTTTCGAACTTTTTAAAAATGGAATTTCTTACAGTTATTACAGCCTAAAGCAAAATTAGAGTATTTGTTTTTTATAAAAAAGAGTAAAGTGATTATAACATAGCAGTAGTTTTATTAAAAATGAGACTCATTCTCCTTACCACCATGGAAAGCCCCAAAAGAACAGGGAAACATCTTTGTACCTTGGATTGAACTTTATAAAAGTACAGAATAACAGTTTACTACTTAGCTTTTTCCACTGTGCCAACTGTGAATTTTTCCATTGTGAAACTTCAGTCCTTCACAGTACTCTTCCCCCTCTAAAAACCAATTCCATTAATTAGCTCTCCCCTTAGGACTCAGCAGCTCTCTCTCAAAAGAGACTGGTTCTCCTATTCACCGTAATAATAGAGAGTTAGGGAAATTAGTGGGCTGGGCGTAGAGGTAGTGTCAGCATTTTGTTCCTTATTCTCCTCACAGAAAGTTCTATATAACCCACACACTTAAATTTTTTATTGATACTCTCTGTACCATTCACAGCACCATCCTTTAGCTTTTATTTTCATCTATGGATCTTAGAAATTCCCTCTCAACGCCAGCTTTTCCACATCGGACCCTCAACATCATTTCTTGGCTACTTTATTTTCTTCTGGTCTTCATTACATCAGGTTACTCTTCTGGATCTGCTTGTTACCAGAATTTTTTCATATGAGGAATTTTGTAGTTTCATGTCATTTCTGTTTTATTTCCTACTCCTTTCTGTACAATTTCATGCTTACCGTGTTATCCATGTGTCCCATTTCACTAGATTTCTTCTGACTTTAGTATCCTATATTTCTTTTTTAATCCAATCTGAATTTTCCTTGTAAATCATTTAAACCACCCATTTATACATATTTCAGTGGACAATATGTTGTTGAGTTTTAATCTTACCTTACACTAAAGGAATATCACTGAATTCACATTACTAAAAAGGAAAGTTCAGTATTTAAAAATGAGTCTTTCATGTAATAAATATTTATTGAGCATCTATTTGCTAGATATCACTGTTCTAGGCACTGGATATGTAAATGAATGAAGACAGAAACTTCAGTTCAGAAAAGGCTTCTAATATTTTTTCAAAGCACAGTTTTACCTCTTTATTTTATATTGTTTACAATACTGAACTTTCTAAACCTTGTGTCTGATAATTCCTTTAGTAGTTCTCCTCAGTTTCCTAGAGACAATTTCATCTCCTTAATTTCACCACAGTAAGCTTGTATAATCTGACCGTTACTTCTTTGAATCTATCTGCTTGTTTCCCAAAGCAACATTTCTGTGATATTGCCTTACTGAATTACTCAGTTCACTAAAAGCATACATTGAACTTAGGGAAAATGTTATCCCCTTTTTTCCATTAACTAAATAACTATGAAAGATAGCATATTGCAAGTTTTATCTGGAATGGAGAATGTGGACATCCATCTTGCTGCTGCTAAATCACCTTAGTTGTGTCCGACTCTGTGCGATCCCATAGACGGCAGCCGACCAGGCTCCTCTGTCCCTGGGATTCTCCAGGCAAGAATACTGGAGTGGGTTGCCATTTCCTTCTCCAATGCATGCATCCACGCTAAGTTGCTTCAGTCATATCTGGCTCTGCATGACACTGTGGACAGCAGCCGACCGGCTCTTCTGTCCACAGATTCTCTAGGCAAGAATACTGGAGTGGGTTGCCATTTCCTTCTCCCTCCATGTCAGGAACAATTTCTGTTTTATTGTCACAGGTGAATCACAGATGGACAAACAGGAAATTTGAATTGGAGGAAGCTCCTTGGGCAGATCAATTTTGCTTTGAAGGGTTGTAATAGAAAGAAATGCTAATAATGACATTCATTTAGTTTAGAATAACCTATTCATTTTAGGGTCAGTCCGTTGAAAAAGATAATAAACTGTACAGCTAATTTTTTGTACAATGATGTATTTTGTGACCTCACTGCAGTTTGATAATAGTTCATTCTTGAGTATTATCGATATGCTTTGAAGAGGAAGAAATGTACCTGGTGTATTTCTGTTCTCTTTCTTTGGGAGCAAAAAATTAGTACACACTCTGTGTGGTTTCCTGAAAATTTAAGTTTTAGAATATTCTCATATTACCTTCCTGGTTGCTTTTATTTCCTCTTTTTAGAAAACATCAGCTTAGCACTTCAGCACTCTCTTTACAGATGACACTACCTCTTAATTTTTTTCAATTTTTTTCATATTTTGTTTTTTAAATTATGAAAGTATGAAAACACATTTACCAGAGACTTGGAAAATACGGAACAGAATTATTAATGCATACAATTCTACTTTATACTACAATTTTTTTTAAGTAGATAAAATAAGATTTTCAGTTGGAGTTTCGATATCAAACTCTGAAAAGTTAGTAGAGTGAACAGAAAAGTAGAAGGATATAGTAGACCTAAAAAACACTTTGAACCAATTCAACATAATTAAGATTTATAAAATATTCATTTAATAGGATGCAAATTCTATTCAAGTTCCCATAGACTATAAAGCAGAAGACACTGGAACATATCCAGGGATGTAAAACAAGGTGCAAAAATTTCATGGTTAAGAGATCATACAGAATCTATTCTCTTATCACTGTGGAATTATGTTAGAAATCAATATTAAAAGGTATTTGAAAATAACCTGCATATTGTTGTGTTCAGTAGCTCAGTCATGTTTGATTCTTTGCAGTCCCATGGACTGCAGCACACAGGCATCCCTGTCCTTCATTGTCTCCTGGAGTTTGCTCATACTTATGTCAATTGAATCAGTGACGCCATTTTTTCATTTACTTTCTCTATTATTTGTTTTGAATTAACATCATTTCATTCTTTAGTTATTGATTTATATTGGTTGATCTAGTCAGTGAGGTTCATGATTATCTTGGCTTCATCTTTTCCTTTTATACCTGATTGTAATATATTTCACATTCTTTCCATTACATTCTCATTGCCATTAAGCTATTATAATGCTAACATTCAGAAAACGAAGATCATGGCATCTGGTCCCATCACTTCATGGGAAATAAATGGGGAGACAGTGGAAACAGTGTCAGACTTTATTTTTGGGGGCTCCAAAATCACTGCAGATGCTGACTGCAGCCATGATATTAAAAGACGCTTACTCCATGGAAGAAAAGTTATGACCAAACTAGGTAGCGTATTCAAAAGCAGAGACATTACTTTGCCAACTAAGGTCCGTCTAGTCAAGGCTATGGTTTTTCCTGTGGTCATGTATGGATGTGAGAGTTGGACTGTGAAGAAAGCTGAGCGCCTAAGAATTGATGCTTTTTAACTGTGGTGTTGGAAAAGACTCTTTGAGAGTCTCTTGGACTGTAAGGAGATCCAACCAGTCCATTCTGAAGGAGATCAACCCTGGGATTTCTTTGGAAGGATGGTCATGTATGGATGTGAGAGTTGGACTGTGAAGAAAGCTGAGCGCCTAAGAATTGATGCTTTTTAACTGTGGTGTTGGAAAAGACTCTTTGAGAGTCTCTTGGACTGTAAGGAGATCCAACCAGTCCATTCTGAAGGAGATCAACCCTGGGATTTCTTTGGAAGGAATGATGCTAAAGCTGAAACTCCAATACTTTGGCCACCTCATGTGAAGAGTTGACTCATTGGAAAAGATTCTGATGCTGGGAGGGATTGGGGGCAGAAGGAGAAGGGGACGACCGAGAATGAGATGGCTGGATGGCGTCATGGACTCAATGGACGTGAGTGTGAGTGAACTCTGGGAGTTGGTGACGGACAGGGAGGGCTGGCGTGCTGCGATTCATGGCGTTGCAAAGATTCGGACACGACTGAGTGACTGGACTGAACGTGTATAAATGAATGTGCACTTAGTCGTGTCCGACAGTCATTTTGTGTTGTCAGTGTTTTTCAGTTGTGTTGATAGGTGCATAGTGGTAGCTCATTGTAGTTTTAATTTGCATTTCCATAATGGTTAGGGTTGAATATCTTTCTGTGTACTTATTTGTATCTTCTTTGGTGAAATATCTCTTTGTGTCCTTTTCCTGTTTTCTCATTGGATTGTTTGTTTTTTTGCTGCTATGTTTCAAAAGTTTCTCTTTTTATTTTCTAGATACTAATCCTTTATCAGGATATATGATTTTCAAATATTTTCTCCCAGTCTATAGATTATTTTTTTAACCTTCATGGAATATTTTGTAGAGCAAAGTTTAAATTGGTGAAGTTCAGTATATGTTTTTCCTCTCATGGATTGTGTTTTTGAAGTCACATTAGAAAATGCATTTCCTTACCCTGGGTCCCTGAAGATTTATACTATTTTAAGTTTTAAAATTTTACATTTCATATTTAAGGCTGTAGTCCATTTTAAGTAATTTTTTATATATGATGGTTAAGTTAGTTTTAATTTCTTTTGCCTATGAATTCCCAACTTTTTTCCAGGACCACTGCTTGTTCATCTATTAAATTACTTTTGTGCTATTTTACTATGAGAGCTACAAGACCTTCTGGAGCTAACACCAAAAAAAAAAAAAAAAAAAAAAGTCCTTTTTATCATATAGGACTGGAATGCAAAATTAGGAACTCAAGAGATATCTGGAATAACTGTCAAGTTTGTCCTTGGAGTACAGAATAAAGCAGGGCAAAGGCTTACAGAGTTTTGCCAAGAGAATGCACTGGTTAGAGCAAACACCCTTTGCCAACAACTCAAGAGAAGACTCTATACGTGGACATCACCAGATGGTCAATACCAAAATCAGATTGATTATATTCTTTGTAGCTGTAGATGGAGAAGCTCTATACAGTCAACAAAAGCAAGACTGGCAGTTTACTGTGGCTCAGATCATGAACTCCTTATTGCAAAATTCAGACTTAAATTGAAGAAAGTAGGGAAAACCACTAGATCATTCAGGTGTGACCTAAATCAAATCCTTTATGATTATACAGTGGAAATGACAAATAGATTCAAAGCATTAGATCTGATAGACAGAGTTCCTGAAGAACTATGGACAGAGGTTTGTAACACTGTAGAGGAGGTGGTGATCAAAACCATCCCCAAGAAAAAGAAATGCATCATGGCAGAATGGTTGTCTGAGGAGGCCTTACAATAGCTATGAAAAGAAGAGAAGTGAAAGGCAAAGGAGAAAAGGAAAGATACATCCATCTGAATGCAGAGTTGCAAAGTTCCAAAGAATAGCAAGGAGAGACTAGAAAGCCTTCCTTAGTGATCAATCTGAAGAAATAGAAGGAAATAATAGGATGGGAAAGTCTAGAGATCTCTTCAAGAGAATTAGAGATACCAAGGGAACATTTCGTGCAAGGTGGAAACAATAAAGGATAGAAACGGTATGAACCTAACAGAAGCAGAAGATGTTAAGAAGAGATGGCAAGAATACACAGAAGAACTATATGAAAAAGATCTTCATGACCCAGATAACCATGATGGTGTGATCACTCAGCTAGAGCCAGACATCCTGGAATGCGAAATCAAGTGGGTCTTAGGAAGCATCACTAGAACAAAGCTAGTGGAGGTGATGAAATTCCAGGTGAGCTATTTCAAATCCTAATAGATGATGCTGTGGAGGTGCTGCAGTGAATATGCCAGCAGATTTGGAATATTCAGCAGTGGCCACAGGACTGGAAAAGGTCAATTTTCATTCCAGTCTCAAAGAAAGGCAATGCCAAAGAATGTTCAGACTATCGCACAACTGCACTCATCTCACATGCTAGCAAAATAATGCTCAAAATTCTCAAAGCGAGGCTTCAACAGTATGTGAACCATGAACTTCCAGATGTTCTGAATTTAGCAAAGGCAGAGGAACCAGAGGTCAAATAGCCAACATCCATTGGATCATCACAAAAGCAAGAGAATTCCAGAAAAACATCTACTTCTGTTTGATTGACTACACTAAAGCCTTTGACTCTGTGGATCACAACAGACTGTAAAAAATTCTTAAAGAGATGGAAATAGCAAATCACCTTACTTGCCTCCTCAGATATCTGTATGCAGTTCAAAAAGAAACAGTTAGAACTGGACTTGAAACAACAGACTGGTTCCAAATTGGGAAAGGAGTACATCAAGTCTGTATACTGTCATCATGCCTTTTTACCTTGTATGCAGAGTACATCATGTGAAACACTGGGCTGGATGAAGCACAAGGTGAAATTAGATTGCTGGGAGAAATATCAATAACCTCATATATTCAGATGACACCACTCTTACGGCAGAAAGTGAAGAGGAACTAAAGAGCCTTTTGATGAAGGTGAAAAAGCAGAGTGAAAAAGCTGGCTTAAAACTCCAGGAAAAAAAAATGATGATCATGGCATCTGGTCCCATTACTTCATGGCAAACAGATGGGGAAACAGTGAGAGACTTTATTTTTTGGGGCTCCAAAATCACTGCAGATGATGACTGCAGCCATGAAATTAAAAGATACTTGCTCCTTGGAAGAAAAGTTATGACCAACCTAGATAGCATATTAAAAAGCAGTGACATTATTTTGCCAACAAAGATTGATCTAGTAAAAGCTATGGTTTTCTAGTAGTCATGTATGGATGTGAGAGTTGGACTATAAAGAAAGCTGAGCACTGAAGAATTGATGCTTTTGATCTGTGGTGTTGGAGCAGACTCTTGAGAGTCCCTTGGACTGCAAGGACATCAAACCATTCAATCCTAATAGAAATTGACCCTGAACATTCATAGAAAGGACTGATGCTAAACCTGAAGCTCCAATACTTTGGCCACCTGATGCAAAAAAACTGACTCATTAGAAAAGACCTTGATGCTGGGAAAGATTGAAGGCAGGAGGGGAAGGGGATGACAGGAGATGAGATGATTGGATGGCATCACCTACTCAGTGAACATGAGTTTGAGTAAACGGTAGGAGATGGTGAAGGACAGGGAAGTCTGGTGTGCTGCAGTCTTTGGGACCACAAAGAGTCAGACATGAATGAGCAACTGAACAACAGCTCTTATTAAAAATCAGCTGAGAGTTTTTTTGTAGGTTCTCCATTTTCTTCCGTTGCTCTGTCCCACCATAGGAATCACACAGTTTTACTGTAGCTGTATTGTAAGCCCTAATAGTAGGCATAGAGTGAAATTGTCATTGTCTACAAAATTGTTTACTGGATTTTGATAGGAATTGTATTAAACCTGTTGGTCAATTTTGGGAGAACTGACATCTTTATTTATTGTGTTGAATCTTCCAGTCTATGACTGTGATTTGTCTCCAGTTTAGGTCTTTCAATTTCATTAGAATTTTGTAATTTTCAATGTATAGATTAAGGGTACATTTTGTTAAGTGTATACGTAAGTGTTTGGTTTTCCATGGAGCAGTTTTATATACTGTTGTGTTTATAGTTTTGGTTAGTGCATGCTCATTTTGTGTGAACAGAAATTCACTTCATCAGTCTTGCTGAACTATGAGGTATTTTGGTAGATTCCTTGGGGTTTTCTAACATAGGCCATTGTTATCTATAAGTATGAGCAGCTTTATTTCTTCCTTTTCCGTCTGTATGCCTTTTATTTCTTTTTCTTTCCTGATTACAGTGGCTAGAATTTAAATTCTGTGTTGAATAAGAATGGTCATAGTGGACATCCTTGCCTCTTTTAGATCTTAGCAGAAACAATTCACTCTTTCACTCTTGAGTATGATATTAGCTATAGAGTTTGTTATGGATGATTTTTATTGAGTTGCTGATAATTTTTATCATGGATGGATTTTGGAATTAGTCAGGTGAGTTTTCTATGTCAGTTGATTATGTTCACATCTTCAGTTTGTTGATACCATAGATTACACTTTTTTCTTTTTCAGTGTTGTCTCTTGTATTTCTGGAATAAATCCCACTAGATCATGGTGTATAATCTTTTTATATGTTACTGGGTTTGATTTGCTGCTATTTTTTGGAGGAGTTTTGTATTTAAGTTCTTTAGAGGTACTGGTCTGTAATATTCTTTCTTTTGGTATTACTATCTTTGTGTGGTATTGGTATCAAGGTATTGCTGGCCTCATAAAATGAATTGTGTAGTATTCCTTCCTCTTCTGTTTTCTGAAAGGGTTTGTGTAAAACTGATGTTAGTTCCTCTGGAAATATTTGGTAGAATTCTCCACTGAAACCGTCTCAAGTGTGTAGAGATCTCTCTCTCTCTCTCTCTCTCTCTCTCTCTCTTTTGGTCACTCTCTGCAACTTTTGGGATCTTAGTTCCCCAACCAGGAATTGGACCTAGGCCCTTGGCAATGAATGTATGAAATCCTAATAACTGGGCAGCCAGGGAATTCCCAAGAAAAGTCTCTTTGCAAGCTTTTAAATTACAAATTCAGTTTCTTTAAGGCTTACAGGACTATTTAGGTTCATCTGTTTTATCTTGGTTGAGTTTTGATAATAATGTGATTTTCAAAGAATTGGTCCACTTCCAAGCTGTCTTAATTTGAGTGTAAAGGTGTTTTTAGTATCTCAAGTACTTTTTTTTTTTTTTTTCTTTTTTGGGGCAAGGAATACAACTAAGTCGGAAAGCTAGCTGACGGAGAAGATGGCAGACTAATGTCTCAAAATAACCATCTTCTCAAGTGCTCTTTGAAAGCTACAGGATCTTAGCAGCAACCCATGTTTCTAGTTATTGATTTGATACCTTTCCTCATTCCAATATCCATAGCTTTTTGAAAGACTTCAATTTTTTTAATATAAAAGTTTGACTTTATAAAATTTAATCTCATTTATTAATCAAATCTTATATATCTTTTGTGTGTGTGTGTGTGTGTGTGAGTGTTTGTTTCAACTTAAAGGTTAAAAATCCACAGCTGTCATTATGTATTTGGATATTCTTGTGTTTTGAAATGGTTTTTGTGTTACATGCATATTGCTGTGTAAGTCGGTTAACAAAGGTTCATGGCTGTTAAATTCTTAAGTCACTGAAATTGATTTCATCAGAATTGTATGGACCACTCTCCAAATTATGCAGACCCAGTCCCATGGACGGACGGGCCTGGTGGGCTGCAGTCCATGGGGTCACTAGGAGTCGGACATGACTAAGCGACTTCACTTTCACTTTTCACTTTTACGCATTGGAGAAGGAAATGGCAACCCACTCCAGTGTTCTTGCCTGGAGAATCCCAGGGACGGGGGAGCCTGGTGGGCTGCCGTTTATGGGGTCGCACAGAGTCGGACACGAGTGAAGTGACTTAGCAGCAGCAGCAACAATGGAGGGCTTCCCTCGTGGCTCAGAGGATAAAGCGTCTGCCTGCAATGCAGGAGACCTGGGTTTGATCCCTGGGTTGGGAAGATCCCCTGGAGAAGGAAATGGCAACTCACTCCAGTATTCTTCCCTGGAGAATCCCATGGAGAGAGGAGCCTGGCGGGCTACAGTCCACGGGGTTGCAAAGAGTCGGACACCACTGAGCGACTTCACACACACACAGTGGAGGGTGAAGAGAATTGTTTAATCTTATTTGTTTTATTCTTTCAATTCAGAGTTCTGACATCCTGTGGAGACTTGGGAAAGAGTCAAGTAAAGAAGCTGGGTCACATTGACTGTGCCCAAGAATTTGCCATTAGGAGTCAGAGTAGTAATCTAATTGTGACAGTTCACTTCTATGTTTTGTATCCATCTCCTCTTCCCTTATAACACCCCATTTCAGTTATATTTTCTACCAGTCCAGTTTCTTTAATAGTTACAGATTTCTAATGGTTTTCTTTTTTTTTTTCCAGTCAGTTTTGATAAGTTATCATTTTTCTTGGAAATTGCTGTTTCACTTAGGTTTTCAAATTTGAGATCTTAAAACCTTACACTGAATTCTTTATTACTTTCTAAATCTTTGCTCTGCCTTTCATTTTAATTACATAGTTACAGTGTAATGATCATATTTAGGAAATTTAACATAAATATAGGTCTTTAATCTACAGTATGTATTTCAGTTTTGCCAACTCTTCTGATAATGTTCTTAAAGCATTTTTGTTCTCTCAGTACAAGTAGCCTTTAGCTGTCATGTATCTTTATTCTTCTGCAATCTGGAGCAGTTCTTCAGGTTTTTTTCATGACATCGTTTCAGTTCAGTCACTTAGTCATGTCCAACTCTTTGCAACCCCATGGACTGCAGCACACTGGGCTTCCCTGTCCCATCACCGACTACCGGAGATTGTTCAAACTCATGGCCGTCGAGTCAGTGATGCCATCCAACCATCTCATCCTGTCTTCCCCTTCTCCTGCTTTCAGTCTTTCCCAGCAACAGGCTCTTTTCCAGTGAGTCAGTGCTTCACATCAGATAGCCAAAGTATTGGAGTTTCAACTTCAGCTTCAGTCCTTCCAATGAGTATTCCAGACTGATCTCCTTTAGGATGGACTGGTTGGATCTCCTTGAAGTCCAAGGGACTCTCGAGTCTTCTCTACCACCACAGTTCAAAAGCATCAGTTCTTCAGTGCTCGGCTTTCTTTAGAGTCAAACTCTCACAGCTATACATGACTACTGGAAAAACTATAGCTTTGACTTGATGGATCTTTGTTGGCAAGGTAATGTCTCTGCTTTTTAATATGCTGTCTAGGTTGGCCATAACTTTTTTCCAAAGAGCAAGTGTCTTTTAATTTCATGGCTGCAGTCACCATCCGGGATGATTTTGAAGCCCCCCAAAAAAAGTCTGTCGCTGTTTCCATTGTTTCCCCATCTATTTGCCATGAAGTGATAGGACTGAATGCTATGATCTCAGTTTTTTGAATGTTGAATTTTAAGTCAGCTTTTTTACTCTCCCCTTTCACTTTCCTTAAGAGGCTCTTTAATTTCTCTGCACTTTCTGCTATAAGGGTGGTGTCATCTGAGTATCTGAGGCTATTGATATTTCTCCAAGCAGTCTGGATTCCAGCTTGTGCTTCATCCAGCCAGGCATTTCTCATGATGTACCCTGCATGCAAGTTAAATAAGCAGGATGACAATAAACTGCCTTGATATACTCCTTTCCCAATTTGGAACCATGGAACCAGTTCCATGTCCTGTTCTAACTGTTGCTTCTTGACCTGCAAGTAAGGTGGTCTGATATCTCTTTAAGAATTTTTCCACGGGTTGTTGTGATCCACACAGTCAAAGGCTTTGGCGTAGCCAAGAAAGCAGAACTCTGATGTTTTTCTGGAACTCTGTTGCTTTTTGATGATCCAACGGATGTTGGCTATTTGATCTCTGGTTCCTCTGCCTTTTCTAAATCCAGTTTTAACAGCTGGAAGTTCACAGTTTACGTACTGTTAAAGCCTTGCTTGGAGAATTTTGAGCATGACTTTGCTATTGTGTGAGATGAATGCAATTGTGTGGTTGTTTTAACATTCTTTGGCATTCCCTTTCTTCGGAATTGAAAGGAAAGCTTACCTTTTCCACTCCTATGGCCACTGCTGTGTTTTCTAAACTTGCTGACATATTGAGTGCAGCACTTTCACAGCATCATCTTTTAGGATTTGAAATGGCTCCCCTGGAATTCCATCACCTCCACTAGCTTTGTTCGTAGTGATGCTTCCGAAGGCCCACTGGACTTCGCATTTCAGAATGTACTTGGGTATAATCTCAAAAATGACAGAATGATCTGTTTCCAAGGTGAACCATTCAGTATCACATTAATCCAAGTTTTTGCCCCAACCAATTATGCTGAAGAAGCTGAAGTTGAATGATTCTAGAAGACCTACAAGACTTTTGGAACTAACACTCAAAAAAAAATGTCCTTTTCATCATATGGGACTAGAATGCAAAAGAAAGTCAAGAGATACCTGGAGTAACAGGCAAATTTAGCCTTGGAGTACAAAATGAAGCAGGGCAAAGGCTAACAGAGTTTTCATGAAATTGACATATTTTAAAATACTGGCTCCTGCCCTTCTTTTTGTGGTAGCTGAACTGTTATTATTTGGGAAGAAACACTACTATTTTGCCTTCTGTTACTTTTTAGTTTTTTTTCTAAAGTTCCATTTATCTCAGAACCCAACTTTAAACACAAATTTCTATTAGTAGATAATTAGTCAAAATGTGTTATTTGATAACAATATAGTTTCATATTTCATAGAATGCCTTGGTGTCCTTTATAAAGGGTTTTATATCAACCAGGTACAAAATTTTTTATATCATCTAGAAAACTAAAGGTCATAATAGGAGGCAGCTATTTGAGTTACCAGGTATTGATTTTGTTTATCAAGTAATTTAACTTGAAAATGCAGTTTTTATTTCAAAAATGAAATGTTTTTTTGATTCAAAGATATTAAAGTTACCAGAGTAATTTCTTTGTCTAGTTACCAACTATACTACATCTTAGATAATGCTTTCTGTAAACATGTAATTATCTACTTGTAAGGTAGCATATGTAATAAAGTTACATAGTAGTTTGAAAGTACATATTTATTTTTACTCTGCTTTCCCAAATTATTACTTGTTATTAGTGAGACAGAAATGTACTTATATCCATTTTTGGCTTGGTCTATTTTAAATGCTTCTGGCAAATAGTCCAGTAATTTGCTCTATATTTCCCAAAATAACTTGAAATATATCTTCTAAAGTTTTACTTATTTAGTGACTCTCAAACCCACCCACCCCCTTTTTTTTTCTTTATAATGTATCTTAGAATTTCTTTCAGAGGAAGGAGGAATGTTGGAGATTGTAATGTTTTCACTGTCTGTAGAATCAATCTGTTAACAAGCTCTTTGCAGTCCTAGAACCTTTATTTATCATTCAAACTCCTCCCCATCCTGTACTCAAAAAAGTAAATACTGACCTCTCAGCCTTTATAGCAACTTTTCTATTATGGGCTGGTTGCATCACCTTGTGACTATCACCACCCTTGTTGCTAATATGTATTGAAGATCTGCTGTGTGTCAGATGCTATTTGAATACTTTGTGTATATTACCTCATTTAATTCTTAAGTCAGATGGGTAATGAATGGTGAACACTGGAGGGGACCCAGTTACTGTAAGCTTCAGAGCCTATGAGCTTAAAATTAATTTATATACTGAAATCCCTCTTATGCTTTAAAACCTTTTTTCTTCTTGGGAAGTATAGTGGATTTTTCTGTTTCTTCTGCAATTCATATTTTAATCATTGTACTTTGGAAATACTTTGCTCATGTGAAGAATATCCATTCTCATTAACCATCTTTTTTCTTTTCCTTTCTCTTTTAGCTCTTAGCCTGCTACTGTAAGAAAACCACTTCTCTTCCTTCTCTGCCTTTATCTATAAGAGATTTTGATATATTTATGCTTACAGTAGCTTTGCTTTCCTTAAATTCAGAGTTCACCTATGCATCTGGTTGTTTTTTTATAACACCAATTTAACCTTTCTAGAAGAGAAAGAGTATTTGTTCTTTTTGTTATCACTAGCTCAAAAGACCTTAAAATCTTATTAAAATAGTCATGTTCCAAAAGTATTTATCTAGCTAGAAAAGACTTGTATATCTTAGTCAACTTAGATCTATTCAGATCTATATTAAAAGTGCAAAGCTATTATACCAAATACCCCTGTTTTTCTTCCTTCCTTAAAGTCCTTTCCTAAAGCTGATCCAGTTAGTCTATTTGCAGTGATTAAGTTCTACTCAAACCTGATCAGGTCTGTTCATATGTAAGAGTCTGAAATTTTCTCTCTCTGTCTCTCTCTCTCTCTTTTTTTTTTTTTTTAAGGTGATCAGCATAAAAACATTTAAGTGCTTTTGAATTTGTTGCTCTTTCTAGTTAATTTTTTTCATTATGCTTTTTTGTAGTTTATAGTAAATAATGATTTTTTCCAAATCCCAATAAATATGTAGATGGTCAAGAGTTCAAAAGTTATAGTGTTGATTTTAAAAGTCTTTAATTTCTTCTTTGTTAACTAGCCACATTCTTAGTGGATCCATTAGGGGTTATTGATAACAAGTTACTTTGCATATATTCTTTTGTAGTTATTCTTGTTGAGTCACTCTTACATTTAATATTCACTTTGCAGTTATTTATGCTCAGTATCTTTTTAGCTTATTATTTAATATATAATCTGTCTTTAGTGTAGAAATAAGGACAGGGCCAATGATCTTCTTTCAGATTTGTCTGATTAATACATTCTAATTTATAAATCAAGCTCTGGGAGTTGGTGATGGACAGGGAAGCCTGCAAGCTGCAGTCTATGGGGTTGTAAAGAGTTGGACACGACTGAGCGATTGAACTGGACTGAATTTATAAATGTCCTTCATGGTTACTGTGGAGGTCTGATGAAATTCACACTTCTAGAACGCCTTAACCTCAGAAAGAAGCACATTCACCTAAGAAGTAGCAAAGTTGTATCAACAATTTTAACAACTTGTTTATTTATGATTATACTTTTAATGGCTTCTGGTAGTTGCTTTTAGGGTACTCTTCTTAAAATTATTCATTTCATTTTGTGCTAAATCTTCACGTAGAAAAAAATAAAAAGTTCTAAGAGTAAGTATAGGTCATGTATTCTGGGAGAGCACTTCAGGCCAGTAGAATGCCTGTTACTTTACTGGATTAGTAACTAATAGATACGGGGCTTCCCTGGTGGTGCCAGTGCAGGAGACAGAAGTTCAATCCCTAGGTCAGGAAGAACCCTTTGGAGAAGGAAATGGCAACCCACTACCATAGTCTTGCCTGGGAAATCTCATGGAATGAGGAGGCTGGTGGGCTGCAGCCCATGGGGTTGTAGAAGAGTTGTTCACAACTTAGCTACTAAACAGCAGTAACAATTAATAGATATAACTCTCTATTGACCAATAATTATCTGGTTAGCTTATTTTTCCTTCAGCATAAATAATTCACCTGGCACCTTTGGACTGGTTGATTGTCATCCCTTGGCAAAAATGTAGTTGCCATTTTCTACAGTTTCTACAGTTCCAAATACAAATGTGGTAAACATTGAACTCTGCTTTCTGTATGCCTGTTACTGTTAATAATATTATGATGATACAATACAGAATTAATATAGTGAAAACTGCAATGAACTAAAGTCTGAACACATTGTTCTGATGTAGTTGAGAAGTGGAAGTAGAAGACGGGAAGAATTCACTAATTTTTAAGAATCCTTTCAGCCCTTAAAATTATTTTTATTTTTCAAGAATGGAGGTTTAGTATTAATGGTGGGTAAAAGCCACCATCAATAGCCTTTTGAGGCATTCTTTTAACTACTTTCTCTCTTATACCTTTTTAATCTCATTGATCTTTTTTAAAAATTTGAGATAGATGGTTTTTATCCCTATTATTTAATAAAACTATTATTTCCATTCCGTTCCATTCAGTCACTCAGTCATGTCCGACTCTTTGCGACCCCATGAATCGCAGCACGCCAGGCCTCCCTATTCATCACCAACTCCCGGAGTTCACTCAGACTCATGTCCATTGAGTCTGTGATGCCATCCAGCCATCTCATCCTCGGTCATCCCCTTCTCCTCCTGCCCCCAATCCCTCCCGGCATCAGGGTCTTTTCCAGTGAGTCAACTCTTCGCATGAGGTGGCCAAGGTGGAGCTTCAGTTTTAGCATCATTCCTTCCAAAGAAATCCCAGGGTTGATCTCCTTCAGAATGGACTGGTTGGATCTCCTTGCAGTCCAAGGGACTCTCAAGAGTCTTCTCCAACACCACAATTCAAAAGCATCAATTCTTCGGCGCTCAGCCTCCTTCACAGTCCAACTCTCACATTGTCCTTAATGTTACGAGTGCATTTATTTTTTAAATGCTACTTAAAGTCAGAAGCAAAACAGTTTTTTAATATCTTGCATGACAAGAAATTTTTATACTTAGGATAGGAGGCTTTGATAATTATGTAAATGCTGAATGATGCAGAATGTTCTAGGAAGCATATTTTTAAAATTACTTCCAAAAATCATTGTTGTCAATTGTTGTGTCAATAGATTGCCTGCATTTTCCTTTCCTGTCACCTATTCCTAAATTCAGAATAGCTACACTGTAGTAGCCTTCCCTGTTTTTCATTCACTGAATCCTGTCCAACTCTGCCACCCCATGGGCTGCAGCACACCAAGCTTCTCTGTCCTTCACTATCTCCCAGAGTTTGCTTGTCCTAAATAATAGTTATTTTTATGGTATGCTAAATATATACTATGAACAGTATGATATATTTTATATCCTAATGTTACTTTGTAGGTAAAAATTAATGACATAAATTGACATCTGCTTCAGAATTAGTTGGCATTTTGTTTTTGTACCAAGTTGGTATGGTGTGTAACCTCAATATTTATATGACTTTCAGGTGGAACACATTTTTGCATTAAGTACTTCTTTGAGTCAAAGAGCTAGTTCATTATCCTTGCTATTTCCTCAGTGTATTTTAAAACTCATTTTAAAAACTTCTTTTTCTGTGTGTTTTGGGACCCTGTGAAAAATAGGTGCTATTTGTAAACAAGTGGTATAGATAAGTATAGATCATGTTGAAGTTTTTCTAACAGATAGTAGTTGGAAAAGAACTTCGGGAAGTTTTGGAAAAGAGTTAACAGTATTTTCATCTATTAAAAATTAATTTAGTGACAGTTTTCCTGTAATAAGACTATAATACCACACTCAGGTTTTTATGTCCTTCTCTTTTCTGACAATTGCAATTGAGCAGTTTTCCAAAATATATATCTCTTTTCTACTGCTTATGAATTAATATGTTATTTTATGAATTAATATAAATTAAGTAAATATGTTGCAGTAATCCATAATACCAATTTTAACTTCTTGAATTCCAGAACTTAATTAAATTATGAATTATTATTATTATTGCAAAATGGCTTTTGTGACAGTTTGTAAAATGCAACTGCTAACACACTTGCCTGTAAGCAAGCAGGGCGTTATTTTATTTTATTTGTCATTAATTGCAGAATTAACAAAACTTACTATGAGAGATGATTTTTTCAGTGATATGCTGGTAAAAGTTTAACAATAAGCTTTTGGTGGGGAGTTGGTAGAGAGAAGCAGTGGTTTATAGCTTAACATCAATAGATATAAAGAATCAATATAACATCACATCACTGAATGTGGACTTGGGAAGAAGTGATTAGTACTATACCAGTATTTTTTCTTTTATTATCTGTGCTTTTGGTGTCATATCCAAGAAAATGTTGCCAAATCCAGTGGCACTGAGTTTTTGTCCTATGTTTTCTTCTAAGAATTCTGTTGTTTTAGGTCTTCTTTAGGTCCTTGATCCATTATGAGTTAACTTTTGCATGTGGTGTTGGATAAGGATGAAACTTCATTCTTCTGCATGTGGATATCCAGTTTCCTAGGACCATTTGTTGAAAAGACTTTTACTTTCTTCCATTGAACAGTCTCGTCAACTGTTGTCAGATATTTTGATATAGTTTCCTTTTTGTTGGTTATTTTTGTCCTGAAAAATGTTCACTTCAGTTTAGTCACTCAGTTGCGTCTGACTCTTTGTGACCCCTTGAACTGCAGCACGCCAGACGTCCCTGTCCATCACCAACTGCCAGAGCTCAAACTCAAGGTCCATCAAGTTGGTGATGCCAACCAACCATTTAATCCTCTGTTGTCTCCTTCTCCTCCTGCCTTCAATATTTCCCAGCATCAAGGTCTTTTCAAAACCATAGCTTTGACTACATGGACCATTGTTGGCAAAGTAATGTCTCTGCTTTCTAATATGCTCTCTAGGTTGGTAATAGCTTTTCTTCCAAGGAGCAGGCGTCTTTTGATTTCATGACTGCAGTCACCATCTGCCTTGATTTTGGAACCCCCCCAAAATAAAGTCTGTCCCTGTTTCCATTGTTTATCCATCAATTTGCCATGAAGTGATGGGACTGGGTGCCACGATCTTAGTTTTTTGAACATTGAATTTTAGCCAAGTTTTCACTCTCCTCATTCACTTTCATCATGAAGTCCTTTAGTTCTTCACTTTCTGCCATAAGAGTGCTGTCATCTGTGTATCTGAGGTTATTGGTATTTCTCCCAGAACTCTTGATTCCAGCTTGTGCTTCATCCAGCCCAGCATTTCATATTATGTACTTTGCATATAAGTTAAATAAGCAGGGTGACTATATACAGCCTTGACGTACTCCTTTCCCAATTTGGAACCAGTCTGTTGTTCCATGTCCATTTCTAACTGTTGCTTCTTGATCTGCCTACAGATTTCTCAGGAAGGCAGGTAAGGTGGTCTGGTATTCCCATCTCTTGAAGAATTATCCATAGTTTGTTGTGATCTACATAGTCAGAGGCTTTGGCCTAATCAATAAAGCAGATAATAGATATTTTTCTGGAATTCTTCTGCTCTTTCTATGGCTCAACGGATGTTGATAGTTTGCTCTCCTAAATTTTGTTAAGTGCTATTTCTGCTTTTTCAGTTGAGATCATGTGGATTTTTTCCTTGCATTCTGTTCATATAGGATATTACTTTGATCAATTTTTATGTGTTTAACTGTCCTTGCATTTCAAGAATAAATCCAATTTGGTCATAGTGTGTATCATCCTTCTTATATACTGCTGAGTTTGATTTGCAAATGTTGAGGATTTTTGCATCCTTCATATTCATAAAGGATGTGGGTGCATAGTTGTCTTGTAGTGTCTTTGTTATCAGGATAATGCTGTCCTCATAGAATGAATTAGGAAGATTTTACTCCAATCTTTTGATAAAGTTTGAGGTGCTGGTATCAGTTCTTTAAATGTTTGATATAATTCACCAGTTAAGCCATTAGGCCCAGGGTTTTCCTTTGTCACGAGATGTTTGATTACTGATTCAGTCTACTTACTAGTTATGTATTTATTAAGATTTTCTTCTTGTTTCTTACTTGGTCTGTCTTATTTTTCTAATAATTTGTCCATTAAATCTAGATTATTTGATTTGTTGGTGTACAGTTGTTCACAAACTCTCATAATTCTTTTTATTTCTGTAGAATTGATGTAATAATGTCTCCATTTTGATTCTGATTTCTCTTTTTCTTCTTAGTCCTTCTAGCTCAAGATTTGTCCGTTATTAAAATCATTTTGAAGATTTGAAACTTTTGGTTTCATTGATTTTTCTCTATTATTTTTCTGGTCTCTACTTTGTCTCTCCTCTCATCTTCATTATTTCCTTTATTCTTTTTGCTAGGTTTGGGTTTTGTTTGTTCCTTAAATTTTAAAGTTATATTGTTGATTTAAGATTTTTCTTTTTTTTTTTTAATGCAAGTGTTTATACCTATACATTTTCCCCTTAGTACTGCTTTCTTTGTTTCCTATAAGTTTTGGTATGTTGTATCATTGTTTTCATCCTCTTTAAGTGTCTTATAACTTCTCTTATGGTTTCTTCTTTGATAAGTTGGTTGTTTAATTCCCAGAATATTTTGAATTTTCCAATTTTCCTCTTGTTATTGATTTTTTACTGTATCTTAATTTGGTCAGAAATGATTTGTGTGATATGCATATTCTTTAATATAGTGAGATTACTTTGTGGCCTAACATATGGTGTATCCTGAAAAATGTCCCTTGTGCATTTCTGAAAAACGTGTGTTCTGTTACTGAATAGAGTGTTTCGCATGTCTGTTTGGTTTAGTTGATTACTGTGTTAAATTCTCTATTTCTTGAAGGATAAGATCCTTTCTATTCACCTTGGCTTTTGTAATTTGTATGCAGGCTGTGCCAGGAACATGTGGCACAGCTGCCCTATGGCTAGAAGTGGGTATGAGGGTTCATGCTGCTACTATGCTAATAGCTGAAATTGACCAAAATTAACTGCAATTTACTGTCCATATCTTTTCCTGAAAATTACAAGCTTTTAGCAGACTCTAAAGTTCCAACATAGTTACATCTGCTAGATATTGTCAGCCAGTTTTGTCTAGGTAGGGAGACAAATACCTGGGGCTTCTTAAGAACTGTGCCATCTTTCCAGAATCTTAATTCCATATTAATTCTGAATCAAGTGACTTTGTGAGTAGATTAAGTAACAAGACCTCACGTTAATGGAAGGATGCTTTTATTAAAATATAACAGCCCTTTTCTCAACGAACTTTGTATTTAAGAGTTATATTAGAGTCATTTGATATATGTTTAGTAATTTTTGGCATTTAACTTTTGGCAGGTGGTTTTGGAATGTATGCTTAAAAAAGACCTTATTTACAATAAGGTCACTCCAACATTTCACCACTGGAAGATTGATGAAAAGAAATTTGGCCTTACCTTTCAAAGTCCTGCTGATGCTAGGGCTTTTGATAGAGGCATTCGGAGAGCTATAGAGGATATTTCTCAAGGTAGGTTGTTTTGACTGTTTCCTTAATTTATTAGTTACATATAGTAGAAGTGACTTCAAGGGCTCAAAAAAAGAGGAGAAGTCAGAACTTTCAAAATCCTGCATGTGTGTGTTATTCATATCCTTGTTTTGGTAATTATAAGCAGAAAATGTATAATAATTAAATATATGATGACTCTAGTTATTCTGTGACAAAACTTTTCTTAAGTCTTCACCTGATTTCATTAATAAGGATTGGCAGAGAAGCAACCTATCCCTTTGTGTATCTTACCAGTCTGTTAGATCGTAAACCGTAAAGCTTGCAAGTTTAAAAGGGAAGAAGAATATTTACATGTAAGAATGGGTTTTGCTTAATTAAACAAAAGGAAATCATGTTAAAAGTCATTTCTTACCCCCAAAAAAGTCATAACTAAGATTTAATTTGTTTTTTTTTTTTCTACTTAAGAAAATATCTCTGTTAGTAGAAATAACCTTCTTATACAAAGCAACTGAATGAAAGTGTGTTGACAGCATTGGGATTTGTATATTTTGAAGATGGGACTTTAGTAAAAAAATTAGAAAACATGAACTAATTATAAGACAAGCCAGAAGCAAGACCATCGAAAAACTTGGCACAAATATGTGTTGTTAGTGAGTGAAGCTGTAGTTAAATAATGTTTTAGCTACTTTAAAAGACTAGAATTTGTAAACAGTTTTTGATTTCTGATTCAGAAAAAAAAATTCCATGAAATGATGGCAGTCATTTTATCCTTAGTACAAGAGCCCATAAATTCTCCCTATATCAGTGTTCTTATTGTTGGCTGAACATGTGAGTCAACCTGGGAGGCTTTTGAAAAATAGAATAATTGGTCCTCACTCCAGATCACTTGAATCAAACTACTTTGGGAATAGAGCTGAGGCATTCCTTTTTTCTTTACAGTTTCTGTGCATTTCAAATGTGATGAGAAATTATCAACTTATATATCATGAATTTAAGCAGGAGGTAGGGGAGGTGAATATGAATCTTTAGATTCTCCTGTAGTGGTTATGGTTCTTAAACTATTGCAAGAAACTTAAAAAATATATATATATATGATACCAAATGCCTCATCCAGCAGAGATTCTGACATTACTGGTTTGAGATTGTACTCTGGCATCAGTATTATTTTTTTTTTTTTTAAGTTTCCCAGTTAATTCTGATATTTAGCTAGTGTGGAAGAAGCAGTACTTTAAAAGGAAAATTGTTATCCCTGGCTGCTGGAATTTTGTGTTTTGAATTAATTTTATGCCCACACTCACACTCCCATAAGAGCATACTTCTATCCCTAGGATCAGATAGAATGGTTTATCTTTTTTTAAAAGTAATTAATAAGGAGAAGCTCATAAACACCTCGCCAAATAGAGTAGACTACAGTACTCAGCCTGTCTCATTGTTTTTGAATTTAAAAAAAAAATATACTTGGTAGCATTATTACCAGCCACCATTACAGATTTTAAAAATCACACTAAATATTTCTTGCTTAGCCTTCTATGATAGTAAGAATAAACTATGCAGCCCTTTCCATAGGTCAACTTTCTCTTCAAGGGTAGCAAATACACTCAAGATACTTTACTAAAATAAATTTTTATTAGTTTGTTGAAACTAAAGGCACTCTTGAATGCGATGAAAAGTTCTATAGAATCATTGGTGCTCAGAAGTCAATAACAACAAATGGCTGTTGATTATCATAGTGGATTCAAGCTCATTTGTTTTTGTTCTTACTAAAGCAACTAAAATCCTAGTTTGAGGTACTAAATACTGTTTCATAGGTCAGAGTGTTTAGAAAAATTGAATAAATCATGTGGGTATCTCCTAAAGAACAGAGAAACGTAATGCATATACTCTTCCTAGCAATTTGAATATTTCAGAGAAATCAAGGGGAAGACTTAGTAGAGATAGTGAACTTTCAAGAATACATCTCTTTAATAAGTAACTGGAAATTTACCTGTAGAAGAGGAAAACAATCACTTTATTCTCTGTTCTTCTTAACAAAGGGGCAAGTATGAGTGGCTAACATCTGCCTAGTTGCTGGGCAGTCCAGAATGATCTCTGATCAATCTTCTATAGTATCTTAGTGATACTATCAATTAGTCAGCAACTCTAAAATCTAAGACAAAAATTCTATGCTTAATCAACTTTTACTTGTTTTCTTAGGATGCCCATCATTTAAAAATGAAGCTGAAGGAACAGAAGACAATTTACAAGTAAGTAGTTTGACTTAAAAGGAATTTCAAAACCTTAAGGATATGGTGGAAGTCACTAGCCTTAATAAAAAAACAATTCATATAAATTCTTAAGAAATTTTTAGATGCCGTATTTGTCAAGAAATTCGTGTGTATGTATGTATGTGTGTGTGTGTATGTATGCATATATACATTTTATATTGAGAGAAAGAGAGGTTGATTTTGTTCAGGTTTTTTTTTTTTATGAAAAAAACTTGAAAAATTTTATTTATAATAGCATCAAAAAGTATAAAGTTCCTAGGAATAAATCTAATAAAAGACTTGAAAGAAAAAAACTTGTTAGAAAAGCCTAATTATAAAGACTGAAATTTTCACAATTAGAAGATTCAGTATTGTTTAAATTGCAATTTCCCCCAAAATTGATTTGTATGCAAACCCATTCAAAATCACAAATGTTTTTGTATAGAAATTTATGATGTGATTCTAATTTTTTTTCTTTTTAATTATTTTATTTTAATTGGAGGCCATTACTTGACAGTATTGTGGTGGTTTTTGCCATATATTCACATGAATCAGCCATGGGTGTACATGTATCCCCCACCCTGAACCCCCCTCCCACCTCTCTCCTCATCCCATCACTCAGTGTTGTCCCAGTCCACTGGCCCTGAGTGCCCTGTCTCATTGATTGCCTTGCATCGAACCTGGACTGGCAATCTGTTTCACATATGGTAATATACATGTTTCATTGCTCTTCTCTCAAATCATCCCACCCTCACCTTTTCTCACAGAGTCCAAAAGTCTGTTCTTTACATGTGTCTCTTTTGCTGTGATTTCGTTCAGTTTTATAAGGAATTGGCTCATCGGATTGTGGGAGCTGGCAAGTCTAAAATCCACAGGGTAGGCAGATAGGCAGGCATCTTGGAAATTCTGGCAAGAGTTGATGTTTTGGTCTTGAGTCTGAAGGCAGTCTCAAGGCAGTCTTCCTTCCTCTTTGTGGGACCTCAGTCTGTAAGTCTTTTCATAGTGGGTCCCTCCCACTTTATGGTGGATTATCTTCTTTACTGAGTGTACTAGATTTAGATGTTCATCACACCTTCACAATATTTAGACTGATGTTTGCCTGGCTTAGTCAAGTTTACGAATAAAATTAACCATCACAGATATCCCATTCCATACGTAAGGTACTTGTATTAAAAACTCACAGAAAAATAAGTGCGAAATGTTGATAAACTTGAACACCCTTAATCTCAGGTAGTACAAATTAACATTCTTTAGTTACCAAATTATCAAAGATTTTAAAAGTTAATTTTTCCCCTCACTGGGTCTTTGAATCTGGTTGACAGATTGACCCTCTGCTGGAGAAAATGTAGATTGGTAGATTGTTTTTAGAAAGCAGTTGGTAATACATATTTAAAAGCCATAAAAATAGAAACATTCATGTCTGTTGATCAAGTGAATGAATTTAAAGGGATAGAGATGCACACAAAAATTTTATAAACAGATTTTTGAGCGTGTGTGAAATACTGATAATAAAAAATAGTCTATCTAATAGAATGGAAATGGTTGAATTAATTAAGGTATCTTTGTCATAAAACCTGTAAAAAATTTTATAATTTGTAATTTACTTGCAATGTATTGAGTGGTAAAAAACATAATTATGTGGTATGATCCATCATTACTCAACTAAAATGATAAATAATTTTGTTGGTTGCTTTTGGATTGTGAGATTCTGAGCTGTATGGTTTTCTTTTTAGTACTTTTAATATCCTAAAGTACTAGTACTTATAGAATAATAGAGAAGAAAACCAAATTTATATGTATACCTTATATAAATAATTTTTCATATTATTATCAAAATAGAAATCACCTAAAGATGTGGCAGACTGTTTTATGTACATTTACTATCAGAAAATAAAAATGGTTTTCATATTGAAAATGTGAGAAGC
This sequence comes from Aepyceros melampus, assembly GCA_006408695.1. Lineage (NCBI taxonomy): Eukaryota > Metazoa > Chordata > Mammalia > Artiodactyla > Bovidae > Aepyceros > Aepyceros melampus. The sequence continues at coordinate 572,305 of SJXQ01000435.1, read as the reverse complement.
ATAGCAAAGTTCAAAAAATAAAACATAAATATGCTGCCATCTTAACCATCATATATATTTTTAAATATAGCCTTTGAGTGTTTTTCTGTTCAAGTCAATGGGTACACATGTGTTACTATGATATTATTGTACTATAGATTTTTTCTGAAACTTCACTTAAATAGAGAACATTTTTATATGCCCTTAGTGTTTCGGGTTTACGATTTTCAGTCTTTATGTGTCTGTAATTTGCTTTCAGTGGATGTATCCTAACATATTATATTTATTATACATTTAAGAGTTCTTGTGTTTTAATATATGAATCTATTTATTTTATTGACAACTAGTTATTATTTCATAAACAGTGAATTTCAGTTAATTAGGTGTAAGTAAGTAATAAAATACAAAATAAATACATTTTTTAGTTAATTGTTTTCCAAAGTTCTATTTTGTTCTGGTGTCAACGAAAATAATGCTGGACTGGATGAATCACAAACTGTATGCAGGACAAGTTAGAACCAGACATGAAACAACAGACTGGTTCAAAATGGGGAAACGAGTCAGTCAGTCAGTTTAGTCTCTCAGTTGTGTCCGACTCTTTGCGACCCCATGAATCGCAGCATGCCAGGCCTCCCTGTCCATCACCACTCCCGGAGTTCACTCAGACTCACATCCATCGAGTCAGTGATGCCATCCAGCCATCTCATCCTCTGTTGTCCCCTTCTCCTCCTGCTCCCAGTCCCTCCCAGCATCAGAGTCTTTTCCAAAGAGTCAACTCTTCGCATGAGGTGGCCAAAGTACTGGAGTTTCAGCTTCAGCATCATTCCTTCCAAAGAACACCCAGGACTGATCTCGTTTAGGATGGCCTGGTTGGATCTCCTTGCAGTCCAAGGGACTCTCAAGCGTCTTGTCTAATACCACAGTTCAAAAGCATCAGTTCTTCAGCACTCAGCTTTCTTCACAGTCCAACTCTCACATTCATACATGACTACTGGAAAAACCATAGCCTTGACTAGACGGACCTTTGTTGGCAAAGTAATGTCTCTGCTTTTGAATATGCTGTCTAGGTTGGTCATAACTTTGCTTCCAAGGAGTAAGCGTCTTTTAATTTCATGGCTGCAATCACCATCTGCAGTGATTTTGGAGCCAAAAAAAAATGAAGTCTGACACTGATTCCACTGTTTCTCCATCTGTTTCCCATGAAGTGATGGGACCAGATGCCATGATCTTAGTTTTCTAAATGTTGAGGTTTAAGGCAACTTTTTCACTCTCCTCTTTCACTTTCATCAAGAGGCTTTTTAGTTCCTCTTCACTTTCTGCCATAAGGGGAAGGGGAGTACATCATGCCAAATGCCAGGCTGGATGAATCACAAGCTGGAATCTAGATTGCCAGTAGAAATATCTACAACCTCAGATATGCAGTTTGAGTATTTAACTCAAATGATCATACTAATTAATGGCAGAAAGTGAAGAGGAACTAAAGAGCCTCTTGATGGAGGTGAAAGAGGAGAATAAAAAAGCTAGCTTAAAACTCAACATTCAAAAAACTAAGATCATGGCATCCAGTCCTATCACTTCATGGCGAATAGATGGGGAAAACTTGAAAAACAGTGTCAGATTTCATTTTCTTATATCCAAAATCAATGTGAACAGTGACTGTAGCCATGAATTAAAAGACAGTTGGTCCTTGGAAGAAAAGCTATGACCAACTTAGCATATTAAAAAGCAGAGACATCACTTTGCTGACAAAGGTCTGTATAGTCAAAGCTGAGGTTTTTCCAGTAGTCGTGTATGGATGTTAGAGTTGAAACGTAAAGAAGGCTGAGTGCTGAAGAACTGATGCTTTCGAACTGTGGTGCTAAAGAAGATTCTTGAGAGTCCCTTGGACTGAAGAGAGATCAAATCAGTTGATCCTAAAGGAAATCAGTCTGAATATTCATTGGAAGGACTGAAGCTGAAGGCTCAATACTTTGGCCACCTGGTATGAAGAACTGACTCATTGGAGAACACCCTGATGCTGGGAAAAATTGAGGGCAAGAGGAGAAGGGGATGACAGAGGATCATATGGTTAGATGGCGTCACTGACTCAATTGACATGAGTTTATGCAGAGTTAGAGACAGTGATGGACAGAAAAGCCTGGTGTGCTGCAGTTCATGGAGTCACAAAGAGTAGGACACGACTTAGCAACTGAACAACCACCACAGCAATCAAAGAAACATGGGGCTGGAAATGGGGAAGCGTTTTCTGAATTGCTCCCTATGAAGAGAGTGAATTTGGTTAAAATTTATCTATTAAAAGAGTTTTTTAACATTCTGCTTTGGTTTTGCTTCATTTCTACATAATGTTGTATAGAGGAATAACTTCTGCAGGATTTGTTTGCAAACTTTGTAAATATCACAGTCAATGGTTTTGTAAAAACCATTGTCTTATTTTCATAATCTTATTTCCTTCTAGTGCCATATATGTCAAGTCTTTGGTATGGAATAGTAAAATGGGCAAAATATGAATGAGGAATAATAAATTTATCACAGAGGCAAAAAAAAAAAAGTAAAAATTTAGAAATAGAAAGGGATCGAACCCGGGTCTCCCACCTTGTAGGGAGACACTTTACCCTCTGAGCCACCAGAGAAGCCCAGAAATAGAAAGGAGGAGCCTAGTGAAGAGAATTACTGTATAACCAAAGCAAGAAAGTAGTTATTCTGTTGCTGGCTTCTTGGACAATCTGCTTCATAGTAAAGTCTCTCTATTGCCCCCAGTCCAGCAGGTTACACAAGCACCCCTAAAACAGTTGTTTATATTTTATCTTCATTAGACAGTTAAACACTTGTTTGGTTTTTATTTTCATCATAAAGTAGAAAATGTGCATTGTCACTGGAGACTCTAAAATAGGCTTCCACTTAAATGTAATTTTCAAAGAGCAATTTTTATGTCACATTTTAATTCTTGGTTTTTACTTACTGTGATGTTTTTAAAATAGATTCTTAAATTATATTCCTTTTGGTGGAATCTGAATCTTGTCCCTTTGAGAAGGTGCTGTACTTAGTGGGTTGTTACTTAACAAAAAGCATACGGTAGGAATGACAAGAGTATGTCTTCCAAAGGTAGGCCATAGGAGATATTGCACCTTCTTTCTGGCTCTCTCAGTCCACCATATTGGAGGATGCCAACTGTCGTGTCATGGGGACACTCAAGCAACTCTGGAGATGTTCTTGTGGTGAGGACCTGAAACTTTGTGACAATAAACATGTTCATGAGCCATCCTGAATGCAGGTCATTCACCCCCAAATGAGACTTCAGATGACTGCAGCCATAGTTCATGTCTTAACCGTAACTTCTGTAGGGAATGTGAGTCAGAACCACCTTGTTAAAATGTTCCTGAATTTCATAACCTAGAGAAACTAAAATAATAAATGTCATTTTACACCTTTAGGTTTTGGGATAATTTGTTCCTGAAACAAGTTTTGCTAACCATAATGGGATGTTGCCATAACAAGCACTTTAAAACGTGGCATATAATTTGAACTTGCGGACAGTAGATAGAAGCTTAATATTAAGCCTTTGAAGAGACTGCCGATGACGACTGAAGTGAAAATGAAGAAAACCATATTGGAAACTAAGAAAGGAAATCACTGTTAGATAGTAGCAGAAAGTGGAGCAATACTGTCACCTATACTGATATGTGAAATAGATAATGTTCTGCTTCTGCTTATTATAAAACAGAAGTTGGCAGAAATGGGCTTAGGAAGGACTCCTAAGCAAACAAATAAAAAAGAAGCAGGACTTGCTGGTTTTGAAAATTCTCATCCTCTCAATATGTTGAACTATGCTAAAATTAGGACATGGCTTCCAGGCAGAGAGAAATCTAGAGCACTCAGATAAGTTTGTCTAAAGATTAAGCCAGTGTTTTGACTATAAAATCCTTTGTTAACATCTTTTCTATATAATCAGAAAGATGTAAGGTGAGCCTCAGAGAACCTTTTAATCAAAGTAAGAGGGCTTACCAGAGAAGGCAATGGCACCCCACTCCAGTACTCTTGCCTGGAAAATCCCATGGGCGGAGGAGCCTGCTAGGCTGCAGTCCATGGGGTCGCTAAGAGTCGGACACAACTGAGCGACTTCACTTTCACTTCTCACTTTCATGCATTGGAGAAGGAAATGGCAACCCACTCCAGTGTTTTTGCCTGGAGAATCCCAGGGACGGGGGAACCTGGTGGACTACTGTCTATGGGGTCGCACAGAGTCGGACACGACTGAAGCGACTTAGCAGCAGCAGCAGCAAGAGGGCTTACAGCAGATTAAGGGTGTTCTTAGCAGAAATTTGAAGTAGAAGAGTTTAAGTCAGATTTATGACTACGGTTTTTGTCTAGCAGAGTGAAGATTCACAAGAGACCTACAAAGTTTTCAAAAGAGTTAATTAGCAAAAATATCACCAACCTAAGGCGTGGCCCCTTAGATCCCTAAAATTCTACTGGCAGAAAGCAGGTTTAAAAATGTTGTACGTGTAAAATTTGACTACCTTTCATAAAATGGAAAGATACCTTAGACATGGAACCAAAATCTCAAAGAGCAGAGCCAACAGCTTTGGAGAATTATTCCCATATTCAAGGAACTTCTAACATATTCACACCTTGATTATAGAATTACTTTCGATCAGTGACTCTCCCATTTTCTCTTACTTTGAACCAGAAGGTTTTATAGCAGTTATCCTCTACCTGTCCTACCATTGCATTTTGTTGTATGTGGGGCAGATCATTTCTCTCTTTAGTTCACAAGTCCTCAGAATGAGAGAGAGGAAATGTACTTATTCCTGTTAGTAAATAGCTAAGTTGCTCCCAAATCTCTCACTTACAGAAGCTATCAGATAGTAAATGTTCTTTGTGGTAATTTAATATGCAGTCATAGCTAACCAATACCTAAGCAGAAAAGGAAGATGATTAGATTGAAAGCTAACATTTATAGTCATGTTCATTTTATCTTACTCCCATTCTGAACTTCTTTAGATATACATCTACCTTAGGCTAAATTCCATCTTTCAAAAGAAGATTGTATTACATCTTGGTTCGATAGTGTGTTTATAACTAAAAGTATGTTTGGGTAGGAAGAAAATCAGTTCTTATTAGTTTAAAAAAATTCTGAGCCTGATAATGTATATGTGATGTATTAACTTTCAGTTCAGTTCAGTTCAGTCACTCAGTCTTGTCCGACTCTTTGCGACCCCTTGAATCGCAGCACGCCAGGCCTCCCTGTCCATCACCATCTCCCGGAGTTCATTCAGACTCAACGTCCATTGAGTCGGTGATGCCATCCAGTCATCTCATCCTCTGTCGTCCTCTTCTCTTCCTGCCCCCAATCCCTCCCAGCATCACAGTCTTTTCCAATGAGTCAGTTCTTCGCATGAGGTGGCCAAAGTATTGGAGTTTCAGCTTCAGCATCATTCCTTCCAAAGAACACTCAGGACTGATCTCCTTTAGGATGGCCTGGTTGGATCTCCTTGCAGTCCAAGGGACTCTCAAGCATCTTCTCTAATACCGCAGTTCAAAAGCGTCAATTCTTCGGCATTCAGCTTTCTTCACAGTCCAACTCTCACATCCATTCATGACTACAGGAAAAACCATAACCTTGACTAGACGGACCTTTGTTGGCAAAGTAATGTCTCTGCTTTTGAATATGCTGTCTAGGTTGGTCATAACTTTGCTTCCAAGGAGTAAGCAAGAAGTAAGCTTTAATTTCATGGCTGCAGTCACCATCTGCAGTGTTTTGGAGCCCTCCAAAAATAAAGTCTGACACTGTTTCCACTGTTTCCCCATCTAGTTTCCATGAAGTGATGGGACCAGATGCCATGATCTTCGTTTTCTGAATATTGAGCTTTAAGCCAACTTTTTCACTCTCCCCTTTCACTTCATCAAGAGGCTTTTTAGTTCCTCTTCACTTTCTGCCATAACGGTGGTGTCATCTGCATATCTGAGGTTATTGATATTTCTCCCGGCAATCTTGAGTCTAGCTTGTGCTTCTTCCAGTCCAGCGTTTCTCATGATGTACTCTGTATATAAGTTAAATAAGCAGGGTGACAATATACAGCCTTGATGTACTTCTTTTCCTATTTGGAACCAGTCTGTTGTTCCATGTCCAGTTCTAACTGTTGCTTCCTTCTAGGTTGGTCATAACTTTCCTTCCAAGGAGTAAGCGTCTTTTAATTTCATGGCTGCAATCACCATCTGCAGTGATTTTGGAGCCCAAAGAAATAAAGTCTGACACTGTTTCCACTGTTTCCCCATCTATTTGCCATGAAGTGATGGGACCAGATGCCATGATCTTCGTTTTCTGAATGTTGAGCTTTAAGCCAACTTTTTCACTCTCCTCTTTCACTTTCAAGAGGCACTTTAGTTCTTCACTTTCTGCCATAAGGGTGGTGTCATCTGCATATCTGAGGTTATTGATATTTCTCCCAGCAATCTTGATTCCAGCTTGTGCTTCTTCTAGCCCAGCATTTCTCATGATGCATAGAAGTTAAATAAGCAGGGTGACAATATACAGCCTTGATGTACTCCTTTTCCTATTGGGAACCAGTCTGTTGTTCCATGTCCAGTTCTAACTCTTGCTTCCTGACCTGCATACAGGTTTCTCAAGAGACAGGTCAAGTGGTCTGGTATTCCCATCTCTTTCAGAACTTTCCACAGTTTATTGTGATCCACACAGTCAAAGGCTTTGGCATAGTCAATAAAGCAGAAATAGATGTTTTTCTGGAACTCTCTTGCTTTTTCGATGATCCAGCGGATGTTGGCAGTTTGATCTCTGGTTCCTCTGCCTTTTCTAAAACCAGCTTGAACAAATGGTAGTTCACAGTTCACATATTGCTGAGGTCAAAATGACCCCACCCGCACCTCAGAGACAAGAGGCTGAGCCCAGAATTGCAGACCAGTAACACTTGCTTTTAATTGATTAGATCTAAAATCTTTGTATTATCTTTGATTATTTTCCTGCTGTAGTACCTTACAACTAATCCATCAACAAGTCCTGCCCACACTACCTTCAGTGTATATCCAGAATCATATTGCCCCTCCCCAAAGCCACTAATGCTTGATATAAGCCACCGTCATGACTCAGATTTTTGCGGTGGCCTTCCAGTTCATTTCCCTGTATCATTCTGATCCCCTCCAGCCTGTTCTTAACGATTTATTTTAAAGTAATACTTTGAAAATGCACATTGTCATCAGTGTTCTGCTGAAAACCCCTTAATAGTCACCAGACTTACTCAGAAAATTTTAAAGTCCATGCACTGGTCTTCAGCACCCTAGATGAATCCCTGCTCTACCCACAATCTCACTCACTGTTGATTGCTTTCCTCTTAAATATATCAGAGACATTTCTGCCTTAGTCTTTGTATCTGTTCTTCTCTCTGCTGAGAATACTGTGCACCCAAATATATTCCAAATTCACTTCCTTGGCTCACTGCTTAAATGTCATCTTTTTAAAAATATTTTTTAATAATTTACTTTATTTTTGGCTAGCACTGGGTCTTTTTCTTTTAACTTTTTATTTTGTATTGGAATATAGCTCAGTTGGTAAAGAAGCCACCTGCAATGCAGGAGACCCCAGTTAAATCCCTGGATTGGGAAGATCCCCTAGAGGAGGGAAAGGCTACCCACTCCAGTATTCTGGCCTGGAGAATTCCATGAACTGCATACTACATGGGATTGCAAAGAGTCGGACACAACTGAGCAACTTTCACTTTCACAGCTGATTAACAATGTTGTGATAGTTTCAGGTGAACAGCAAAGGGACTCAGCCAAACATATACATGTATCCATTCTCCCCCAAGCTCCCCTCCCATCCAGACTGCCACATAACACTGAGCAGAGTTCCCTGTGCTATACAGTAAGTAGGTTCTTGTTGGTTATTCATTTTAAATATAACATTGTGTACAATTGTATCATTTCTTTTTAGATTCCACATATAAGGGTTGTCATAGGATATTTCTCCTTCTCTGACTTACTTCTTTCAGCATGACAATCCCTAGTATATCCATGTTGCTGCAAGTGGCATTATTTCATTTTAATGGCTGAGTAATATTCCATTATATATACATACCACATCTTCCTTATCCATTCCTCTGTCAGTGGATATTTAGGTTGCTTCCTTGTCTTGGCTATTGTAAGTAAGTGCTGCAATGAACACTGGGGTGCATGTATCCTTTAGATCATGTTTTTCTCCAGATACATGCCCAGGAGTGGTATTGCAAGGTCATATGGTAGCTCTGTGTTTGGTTTTTTAAGGAACCTCCGTACTGTTCTCCATAGTGTCAGTACCAATTTACATACCCACCAACAGGGTGGGAGGGTTCCCTTCTTTCTATACCCTCTCCATCATTTATTGTTTGTGGATTTTTTGATGATAGTTTTTCTGACTGGTGTGGAGTGATATCTCCTTGTAGTTTTGATTTGCATTTCTCTAGTCATTAACCATATGAAACATCTTTCATGTACCTATTGTACATGTTCGTTGGAGAAATGTCTGTTTAGATCTTCTGCCCACTTGTTGACTGGGTTGTTTGTTTTGATGCTGTTAAGCATCATGAGCTGTTTGTAAATTTTGGAAATTTACAAATCACCTAATCCCTTCTTGGTCACATCACGTGCAAATATATTCTCCCAATCTGTGGGTTGCTTTTCATTTTGTTTCTGTTTCATTTGCTGTGCAAAAGCTTTTAAGAAGGTCTCTTTAATGCCGTCTTATCCCAGAGCCCCTCCCTGATTGCCCATCCATGCATACCTGCACACACACATCCACACACATGCGCATACTCCCCATCTGCCGTACTCTACTTTTCTCTATTGTACCCCAATACATTACCTATAGGCCACAATCCATTATCCACATTTTTGAAACCTAAAAAATTCTGAAACCTAAAAAATTCTGAAACCCTGAAGTTTAATCATAGTTTGTTAGCCATACCTATATACCTTGAACTCATTTGGGAGTAAAAACTGATCTGATTTGATATGAAGCTGAGGCTGTTTTTAATCTATGTTTATTTAATGTGGCATGGAATTGATATATTTTATTTAAGAATTTTCAATATGTTTGACTGTGGACTTGCAGGATAGCACTCTGCTACCTTTCTGTCATCCAAAAAATTCATAATTTTTAGCATATCTGACCTTAAAGCTGTTGGATAACGGACAGTAGACCTACATTCATTCATCCATGTGCTGTGATTGCCTGCCACTGTTTGCTTATTCCTTATTGCCATAGCTTAAAACCATGTCTAGCATGTGGTAGACACTCACACACACTTGTGAATAATTGAATGAATTTTTTAAAGTTTCTATGAACTTGGTTGAAATTGGTGTAGGCTGAACTGCACAGTACAGACTGAACTTGGTGCCCACCCAATGTCCAATTCATCTGTAAGATTATATGATCCTTTAGAAGATAAGAAAATAATGTATCATCACATTTAACTCTTAATTTCATATACAAATGACCAATTTTAGAAAATTATGAATTGGTTAATTTTGTATCTGCTTACAAAGTGGCACTATCTATTGTAGACTGTTTTGAAGTTTAGCAAAACACAGGGAAGGTAAAAGAATCGCTCATGACCTTGCTTCCTAGAAGTAAACATTACAAGCAATGCTTTCTATGTACCTACAGATGAGCTTTAAAAAAAAAAGATTTCACTGTCCGTAAAGCTTCATAGTTAAAGTCTCACTTTTCACTACTGAATTGGGAATTAAATTTTCCACATCATTTAATCCTCACTACAGTCTTATGAGAAGAGCCCTGTTATGACCCCTGTTTTGGAGGTGATGGAGCAAGGCCCAGAGATGTTAAATGACTTGCCCAAGCTCCTGTAGCTGGTGAGGAGCATCCTGGGACTCAAACCAGAAGTCTGGTTCAAGAACCCCGCTGTTAACTACTGTTATACTGTGTTATTTATATCCTCTATAATCCCAGTGGACAACTGTTAGAAAATATAGTTACCGACCAAATTACATTGAAGTGAAAACTAAAAATCCTTAGTAGTAAAATATATGACTTTTTTATAATCAAGATCATCTTTTACAATTTTTATATTAGCAATAGTATAGTGTATCAGCCATAATTCTAAGTATCTTCTGTATTTTCCACATTCCTAAAAGATTTTAACAAATGTGAACACATGTACTTCACAACATGCATCAGTCAGGATGGGTAAGATTATTCTGCATTAATAAACAATCACCCAAAACTTAGGGTTTATATTGATGTGTTAGCTGTTATTTTGGTTAATACTATTTATGTAAAGTAACCAGCACAAAGCCTAGCATATAGGGGGCATACTCAATGTTAATCATTATGAAATCAATAAATGTTCATTATTTTTAATGGTAGTAAATTTGTAATAAAACCCTAAGTAAGTCCTAAGTGGCACCCCACTCCAGTACTCTTGCCTGGAAAATCCCATGAATGGAGGAGCCTGGTAGGCTTCAGTCCATGGGGTCGCTAAGTCGGACCTGACTGAGCGACTTCACTTTCACCTTTCGCTTTCATGCATTGGAGAAGGAAATGGCAACCCACTCCAGTGTTCTTGCCTGGAGAATCCCAGGGACGGGGGAGCCTGGTGGGCTGCCGTCTATGGGGTCGCACAGAGTCGGACACGACAGAAGTGACTTAGCAATAGCAAGTCCTAAGTTAATATGCTGTAATTCTGTGATTGTGTGATAGTCTCATCAACACACTGGGAAGATATACTGTGAATGATTTATCAATGTGTTGAATGCACAGCTAGCTGACAGGTTATGCTGTGTCACTGTCATCATAAGAAATACTCTATGGTAAGTTATCTTAATAGCTACATGCAGGACCTATAGAAAATGACTGACAAATTTGCAGAATACTTGCATATCACCAGGAAATTTATATATATATGTGTGTGTGTGTATATATATATATGTGTGTGTGTGTGTGTGTATATATATATGTATATGTATATATATAATCCACCTTCCAGTGCAGGAGACTCAGGTTTGATTCCTGGGTTAGGAAGATCCCTCTAAGAAGCAACCCACTGCAATTTTCTTGCCTGGGAAATCCCATGGGGGTGCCATTCCCTTCTCCAGAGGATCTTCCCAACCCAGGGATTGAACCCAGGTCTCCAGCATTGCAGGCAGATTCTGTACCACCTGAGCCACCAGGGAAGAGACCGTATGTGTGTGTGTGTGTGTGAGTGTGTGTGTGTATTTATATATATGATACAGTGTAAGTTCTGTTACAGACAATGTTTATTGTAAGAATTCTAAGCCATTACAGAATGAATTAATTAGGTTCACTAACTAATTTCAAAATGTTTATAACTCAAGGGGCAAAGTATTGTCAGAAAAACTGAGTCGGACAGCATAGATTTTTCACTACAGATATAGAATAAGTCTGATGTTAACTGAAATTACTTGTAATATGTACAGAAACAGGAGGATATGTTAGCATTAAATTTATAAGAAATCAGTACTAGGTCTCTGTCATGTTCTTTTGAAGAACATACATTATTCATCTTTGGAGTAAGGAGAATTTGATACTGGAGGAAAAAATCAAATGTCAGTTAAAACTAAAATTTCTGCAGAGCATTTATAATCAGGGTGTTTAATTGAGTATATTCTCATGGCCTGACCACTGTTTCTGATAAATGTATGTTCAGTGTATATTTGTTGAATAAATAACAAGATGTGACACTTTTAAATGATGATTTTACTTTTTGTCTCCAAGAAATTTCCTAAAATTGTTTCTAAAACAATAGTTACCACTCTTTTTAAATTGTTGAAATAAGGGCATAATGCTTCTGGATGACTTATATTTGAATATTTGAGTATATATTTGGGTATATATTTCTAAAACTTCATATTACTTCATAGTCGTATATTCCGCTTTAAATTAGGTGAAAGTCATCTGTTACCTCCTTTTAATGATGTCACTCATACAGTGAGATTCCCCTAATGCACTAAAATCTCTCTGTGATTTTCCTCATTATATGAAGTTAATGATTCTTGGGATTATACTCAATTGCTTCAACTCTTCTAAAGTGAGCCAGTATTTATCATTACCGATTATAGCATTCAGACCCAGGTAGCCAAAAGCTTTAAACTACAAATGCCACAGATAGATAGATATTCCTTTTTAGTTGTCTTAGGCTACATTGAGATAGTATACAAGGTAAAACTATATGTATCCATTTAATAAACTGCACTAAAAGGAGTTCTGCAGGAAGAATTGGAATCTGCCTAAATGAAGTATTCAGATTCTGTAAACCTTGCCAAGTATAGGCATTAAAAACAATGATTATGGGATTTAACTCTTACATAAACTATCTAAAACCCAATTTCTATTAACTATATGTATCCATTTAATAAACTGCACTAAAAGGAGTTCTGCAGGAAGAATTGGAATCTGCCTAAATGAAGTATTCAGATTCTGTAAGACCTTGCCAAGTATAGGCATTAAAAACAATGATTATGGGATTTAACTCTTACATAAACTATCTAAAACCCAATTTCTATAATAAAATCAAAGTATTAATTCATTTACCTCTTAAAAAGCTTTTTTATGTGCTGGATGTATTTTTTTTTTTTTTTTTTTGCCTAATTGCACTAAATATGCATTATTTAACAGAAAGGAAAAGCTGGTGGTAAAAGCAATATTAAATAATCTACCAAGGCATTCTCATGGAGTAGCAGTACCATTAAGCATTGGAAGAATCAGCTTTATATATAATTATGACTTAGTTACAGGCCTTAAAAATTTTAATTTTGTTCATACAGTGTAATTACTCAGTTTTCTTTTTAAAGACACTTCATGGCCTGGTAGGATTAGAGAACATTCTACTGGTCTTGTCTAACCCTTCATATAAACTGGTGAGGACATGCGGTCCAGGTGGCAGGAGAGAGATCCTATAAGTCGCTGACAGACACCAGAGCCAGGAACACGAAGTGCTGTGATCTTTGAAGCAGTGTGTACATGTGGAACGAGTTTAACTTTGAAGATTGGTCATGTGGTTTTTCTGCGGGTAATTACAGTCATTACCTGAAAATCTTAAGAACATTTTTATTCCAGAAAGCCAAATCCAGGTTGCAAAGACATTTCAGTCTCCTTGTTTGCCCAGGTATTTCGATAATAGTAACAACTAATGGCGCTAGTGATAAAGAATCCGCCTGCCAATGCAGGAGGCACAAGAGAGGTGGGTTCGATCTCTGGGTTGGGAAGGTCCCCTGGAGTAGGAAATGCAGCCTGCTCTGGTATTCCTGCCTGGAAAATCCCATGGATAGAGGAACCTGGCATGCTACAGTCCATGGGGTTGCAAAGAGTTGGACACAACTGAGTGACTAACACACTGACTGTCAGAACCTGTGAGGTGCTACTGCCCTCCCCATTGTAGAAGTGAAGGAATGCTGCTCATCCAGTAATTTACCCAAAATTAAAACTCCAGTCTGTTGCTTGCAAATTTTCCAAGTTTTCAGCTGCATCCAAAATTCAGGTTTCCTTAAAGAAGATCACACACATATACTTAGAGCGATGTCATTTTTCAGCTTTTGAACTGCATATCTGGATGTTCATATATACATATCCAGATTTCCATTTATTGGACCAATAGTTGAGGAAATACTGCTACTGGTCCAGAAGTTCATGAAATTAAAAAAGAAGACACAGAAAATAAATCTGTAGCTGTATATGCCAGTATTATAATTGCTAGATGGCAGGGTGAGGTTTTTTGGTAATAATATTAACTATTAATGGATACTTTTAAAAATTGAGATATCATTGATATATAGGGGCTTCCCTGGTGGCTCAGGGAGACCTAGGTTCAATCCCTGGGTTGAGAAGATTCCCCTGGAGAAGGAAATGCCTACCCACTCCAGTAGTCTGGCCTGGAGAATTCCATGGACAGAGGACCCTGGCAGGCTACAGTTCATGGGGTCGTAAAGAGTCAGACACGACTGTGCAACTTTCAGTTTCATTGATATATAACATTAGTTTCAGATGTCTAATAGATATTGTTCACAACTTAATATCCATCTGACCCACACATCTTAAATGGAAATATTTAGGAAGTATATTCAAACTAGTGACATAAAGTCTTCTGAATCTTTATCTTCCATAATTACTGTTATATTCAGTATATTTTAATATAAATATAATTTTATTCTATTTTTGTTCTTTAATAGTATCATTTTTGCCTTGTTAATTTTTTTTTAAGACTCTTTGAAGTTATTATTTATCAAAAGTGAACAGGACTTCTCTTCAGGTCCCACTTTTTATATGAAATTGTTTTGAAGGGTTGTTTTCACTGAGGTGATTTTTTTTTTTTTTTTTGGCCACAGGTGTACAGGAAGGTGGGGGCAGAGGAAAGGCCTGTCCAATGCCTGTTAGCTGAGTAGCAGGCCCTCCATTGGCTCCATGTCTCCCTTCAGGAGGAGAAACAGGGCCCCCAAGCTTCCCAAGTCCTGATGTGCAGGAAATCGGCGGGATTCACCAAGCAGACATTTGCTCGACTTCTGAAGTCCTTCCTGGTTCCTGGGACCAGGTCCTGGCTTCCAGCAGGACTCTCTAGTGATCTCCTTAGTTTCAGCAGGAGGTCTTGCCCCAAACGAGGTCTGGGCAGTCAGATGGGAAGATAGGTTAAGATTCTCATTGAGGTTTAAAGTATAAAGATGATTTTCTAAAGCAAGTCTGAAGGGTATATGCAATTCACATCCCATATTCTATGTGTTACGTATCTTAAGGAGTTCAGTATCTTCGAGTGAAGTTTTAAAGGCATCATAGACTGGAATGTGATGCTTATTGAGAAGACACAGTTATCCAATAGGTCCTCTGTTTGGAGGCATTATTTTAGCTATTACATATCCCATCTTGAATATTTATTTTTGTCTTTTTTATCTAGGTCGAACTGGAAGGTACACGCTTATAGAAAAATGGAGAGATACTGAAAGGCACTTAGCACCTCATGAAAATCCTATCATATCCTTAAACAAATGGGGGCAGTATGCTAGCGACGTACAGCTGATCTTACGGCGCACGGGGCCGTCTCTCAGTGAGCGACCCACCTCGGACAGTGTGGCTCGAATTCCTGAGAGAACTTTGTACAGGCAGAGTTTGCCCCCCTTAGCTAAACTGAGGCCTCAGATTGACAAAACAATCAAAAGGAGAGAACCTAAAAGGAAATCATTAACATTTACAGGAGGTGCCAAAGGATTAATGGACATTTTTGGAAAAGGTAAAGAAACTGAATTTAAGCAAAAGGTGCTGAATAACTGCAAAACAACAGCAGATGAGTTGAAGAAGCTGATCCGTTTGCAGACCGAGAAGCTCCAATCCATTGAGAAAGAGCTAGAATCAAATGAAATAGAAATACGATTTTGGGAGCAAAAATATAATTCTAACCTTGAAGAGGAAATTGTCCGCCTGGAGCAAAAGATCAAAAGAAATGATGTAGAAATTGAAGAGGAAGAGTTTTGGGAAAATGAATTACAGATTGAACGGAAAATGAAAAACAGCTGAAAGATCAACTTCAAGAAATAAGACAAAAAATAACAGAATGTGAAAGCAAGTTAAAGGACTATTTGGCTCAAATTCAGACTATGGAAAGTGGTCTTGAAGCAGAAAAATTACAACGGGAAGTCCAAGAGGCACAAGTAAATGAAGAAGAGGTTAAAGGCAAGATCGGTAAGGTCAGAGGGGAAATTGACCTTCAAGGCCAGCAGAGTCTAAGGCTGGAAAATGGTATTAAAGCTGTGGAAAGATCTCTTGGCCAAGCCACCAAACGATTACAGGTAAGAACCTTTTTATAAAAAGAATGGTTTTTTTAATCTGTTTAAAAGAATATCTTTCGGCATCTTCTTTAATGATTATTCATTTTCCCTTACATTTAGAGTTAGAAACCTACCTTGGTTTATAAGTTTCTTAGAATTTCTGTGACTTATGACAATGCTAAGATAGGAGACGAAACCAAAGATGAGAGCTGGAGCCACAGGTCCTTTTCCATGAAAGCAGCTTTCTTAATTGTGGGAGTGGCAGCACTAGGTAATTGGAGACAGGAGATGAGAACCTCAGAGCAGGTGTGGACGCTAATGATGAGGTAGTGAGTCTGACCTCCTCCTTTTAACGGTAGAGAAACCAAAGCTGAAAGAGATCACCGAGAAGTGGTTCACAAAGGCTGTGTGGCTAGCTGCCTGCGTACCGAATCGTCTCTCCTTTGTTGCTAACCACATCTTCTCTCCTCTCCAGAGGGGCAAGTTCCTCCCTGACTTTTTCCCATCTCTAAACCACATACAGGAACATTTATATCTCACACTCAGACCATGATCACTCAGCTTATATTTCTTGGATGCCTGTTCTTGAAAAGACAGTGTGGTAGTAAATGTTACGGGAGTTGCAAAGAGGTATCAGTTTCTAACAGCTGAAATGAGAAGGAGACAATTGATTATAAAATGGTAACTTAACATTTTTTAAAAGATTGTGGGGGGGGGGCGGATGTGGACCATTTTTAAAGTCCTTTTTGAGTTGTTACAGTATTGCTTCTGTTTTATTTATTTATTTATTTTTAGTGTTTCGGTCAGGAGGAATACCAGGGACAGAAATCACACTTAACCACTGCAGCGCCAGGGAAGTCCCTGGCTACTTACCTTTAAACGGAAGTTAAATAATATTCAATAAAGCTGTTTAAAAATATTAAATAAAGTTAAATTTCTGTTTTAATCATATTTGGCCTCTTTTCAAGTGCTCAGGAGCACATATGTTCAGGGGCTCATGTATTGGGCAGTGCTGGTTTAGAAGCTCTGTAATCATGGATTAGAGAGTGAACCATGGGCTTCAGGGCACAATGGTTAGAAATTCAGACTGTGTGTAGTAACAGCATCTCCCAATAGCGCCTGTGCACATTGGAGTTTGAGAAGAGATGCTTTAGAGAAGGAACAGTTCCACAAGCAGAGAAAGCTGAGGTTTCAGGAAGAACTGATAGGATTTCCTGTCTCTGCCACTCATTATGGTGAGAGGTAGAACTACCACCAAAATTTGGAAAATCAGGAATTTCTCAGTAATAGAAGGTTGTTAACCTATGATGGGTCAGTATTGTACTGTTCTGTTCAGTTGCTCAGTTGTGTTCGACTCTTTCGCAGCCCCATGGGCTGCAGCGTGCCAGGCTTTCCTGTCCTCCACCGTCTCCCGGAGTTTGCTCAAACTCACATCCATTGAGTCGGTGATGCCATACAACCTTCTCATCCTCTGTCAGCCCTTTATTTAGACACTTAAGGGTACATTTGGAAATGATATTGCCTTGATATTACATACTAATTTATGAAAATTGTTATTAGTAAACCCCACTTCCTATGAAAAGTATCTGAGAATCAAACTACTCAGATATCTCCAAGTACCTCCTACACTCAAAGTAGCAAAAAACAACCCCTCCTTTCTCTTTTCTCTTCCCTGCCCCCGATCCTTCAGACCTACCCAGCTTAGAGGAGGCCCTGCTGCTTTTCCTTACAGCGCCCCAAGAGAGAAAGAGAAGGAAGCCCATTTGAATAGCAAAGGCCTCTCCCTGCTTTTGGAGCTTCCTGGCCATCCAGACTTGGTCTGCTTACTTTAGAGCTCTTCAGTTCACAGACCTGCTTGTCAGGGATTTAAAAACCCCACAGTGGAAAGCTTGCTTTCCTCGTGCTCTCAGATAAATCTCAGTAAAGCATTTCATGAAAACTTAAAAACAGTTTAAAAAAAAAAAACAAGGAGCCCGAATCTCATGAACCAAATGACTGTTAATTTTGCTGTATGTTATGAAGCAGATGGGCTGCCTGGTGGCTCAGTCGGTAAAGAGTCTGCCTGCAATGCAGGCAATACCTGGGTTCAGTCCCTGGGTCGGGAAGATCCCCTGGAGAAGGAAATGGCAGCCCATTCCAGTATTGCCTGGAGAATTCCATGGACAGGGGAGCCTGATGGGCTACCAACCATGGGTCACAGAGTCAGACACAACTGATTGACTAACGTTTATTATGAAGTAGATAATGGGGAAGTATAGTTATGAAGAGCTTACCAAGATTGCTATAAACACCAGGGTAGATGGAATCCAGTATTTTATTCATGAAAGTCTGTAGACATAGATTTATTTCAGGTACATAGTGTCCTCCTAGCAGAGGAAGGCACGACATTTAAAAGCACAAACTGAAGAAGCTGTGGTCTTTTATTTGCCTGTTTTTTGGCCCATGCCACAGAGTGAGCTTGACCTCCTCAGCCCAGTATGTCAGTATAAACTGGGTCTGTTACAAGCACTCTTGTGAAAGTGAGCATCCCACATTTAACCCTGTAGCAGGTGGACAGTGACCAGGATGTCTGTAGCTAGCCAATAGTGAATCCTGAAATTTTAGAGAAAATTTAACTTCCGTCTAGGACAAAGAACAAGAATTGGAGCAGTTGACCAAAGAGCTGCGGCAAGTCAACCTCCAGCAGTTTATCCAGCAGACAGGGACGAAAGTCACCGTCCTGCCAGCAGAACCCATTGAAGTGGAGGCCTTGCATGCAGACATAGAAAGGGGTAAGATTTGAGAAACCATTTTTAAAAGCTTGATTTTCACTGTTAACTTTGAATAAACCACTTACATTTGGTTGCAACATTCTCCTACTACTCAAAGCTGATTCTTGGGTCACTTAAAGAAATTTTTTCTGGGAAGAATCAATAATACTTACGTTATTTATTTACTTAGATGGGTAGATATCCTATCACTCATTTTAAACTGTTTCCTTGCAAACTTCTCCTGAAATATGTGTGAGTCATGGTCTATTAAATTGAGTGGTAACTTCTCTCTGTTCCTAAGACCCCTTCTTCCTCTCCTAAAAGACTTCATTATTAATTTGTGCTGGTATTTAAAAGACAGTTCTAAATCTGCCTATGTTTATGATATGAACAACCCAGAAAGAGAGGCACAGTGCTCACCTTTTTCAAAAGATCATGAACTCCTCAAATGACTGGAAACTATTTTATCAACTGAGAGGGTCAAGCAGACTCAGCCTGTTCTCTCACCCAGAACCTATGGGGGTGCAGTCATTACTCTGTATCACTTGGTTCTTGAGAACAGGGAAAGTTCTGATTTCTCATATCCCGGTCACTGGTGCAAACATCAAATGACTTTCTCTGTTTCTTGTTTAGAGGCACCATTCCAGTCCGGGTCTCTGAAGCGGCCTGGCTCCTCTCGGCAGCTCCCCAGTAACCTGCGTATTCTGCAGAATCCTATCTCATCTGGTTTTAATCCTGAAGGCATATATGTATAACATTACCTGTCTTCAGGGTAGAGATCCAGTAAAGGTACCAAGGACGGTGAAGATTCCTTCTCTGATTTTGTGCCAATGATGAACAGAGGATCTGTTTCACAAGCCACCGTATCTTTTTTCTGTCCTAAGTTGCATACCACTTGGAGCCATACCCTGTGCACTGATGCTAAAGAACAAAGAAACTGTGTTTTCACACATCCACAGTGTTGACGTTTTTGTCCAGCAGCTGTAATGCCAAGCCTTCATTTTTATTTGTAGCATTTTGAGAGCATTAGGAAAGTGTTATACAGTGTGCATACGTAAATAAAACCGGACTTAAGAGTGAAGAGAAGTATGTGACTGACTTAGTTTATTTATTCCATGTAATCAATTAATGAGTGAATGTTGATGTTTTAATATTTTTATTAATACTTATCCTGTGACTGAATTACATTACATGCCGTGTGATAATGACTTCGTGTGCATGTCGCCAGATTCCACGCATTGCTGATTCACAGCTCCACGAGTGTCATAGGACGCTCTGCCATTGTGAACCCATCCTAGCCACTGCTTAATTAGGTGAGAGAATTCAGGTTTTCTTTTTAATCTGAAGCTTAATCTTTCCTTTACAGTATTTCCAGCATAGGAATGACCACATAAAAAATGGAAATATTTTCATGAAGTAAATTTTATATACATGTTTAAAATGTTTGCAGTACTTCAGACACTGTTGAATAAAAATATACTTGCTGAATATCTATCCAAACAGGCATGGGGTTTCCCATCACGTGATGTGTTTTGTTTCTGCCCTGCCTTTTATTTTAGTCTCATGGATCCTCAGAGTTGCCATAATAGACAAATTAGAGATGTCTGAGGATATTTTCAGGAAGGTTGCTTTAAGTGATATAATTTTTAAAATAACCCACTTTGTATGTATGGGTCTATTGCAGAAAGCACCCTGGATAAGTTATTGCTTGCACATAATTTACTGTGTACATTATAAACGGTTGCAATTTCTCCAGTCATTTAGACAGAAAGTAGATTGGAGTTAGGTACTTTTTACTAAGGAAATAAAGTTAAATTCAATGTTTGTTTTCATTAATTTTCAGTTCAACTTTTACATTACATGAAGCTCCCTTTGTGCATATATTTTCTTATTTATAAAACCAAAAATGAGTCAACACCCCTCCCGTGAGTACTGACCTAACTGAGATGCACCAGATTATCTGGATGGATGTGGTCAGATGCCTAGCCACTTTTACATTCCCTCTGATCAGAATTTGGTACAATATAATTTACACTTTACTCTAAAATTTAAAATAGTTTTTAATTCTGAGGAAAACATATTGTCTGTATATTGACATGCAACAGAATAACAGTGGGTTAGTATATTAATGCCATGGTAACAATAAAAAGATGTAAGTTATATGCTATGCATGAGGGCAACTTTGGATGTTTTAAACATATTTGACTTATTTTTGGTTTAATGAATGCTAAGAATGCTGCTATATTTAGGTTTCCAGTGAAAATTTTTAAGAATGGCTATGACAATATATAGAAGCTTCTGAACTGAAAGTAATAATGCATAGTTGCCTTTTCTAGTCCAGCTAAATGGCAGACCTCAACTAAAGATATTTTCTTTGGATTCTTAGAATTACCAAGTTGATCTTGCCATTATACTGTTTTGGAAAAAAAACTTGATAAATCAATGATTCTTACCTAATAACCACAACCTATACACATTTGCTCTCAGTTTGTAATAGTTATTTCATATCTATATATATTTAAAAATCAGAATTAAAAAATCAAAATAATTTGTAGATTTTCTGATAATAATGGTTTATGTATGCCCGATATATGCCTTATTTTTAAAAGGTTCCATTCTATACTGGGTCATTTTGTTATTGTTGTTCAGAGAATTGAGATCTTATTCACAAAGAAAAACAGTTTTTATAAATTGATTACATTCTATTTAAATCAAAACGTTAAACTGAAGACATATTAGACTTTGCAATTTTTCATTGCAAAGATGCCTGGGCATACCATGAAAAACACAAAGTCAGGATCCAACTCAATTGTTGTCATTTATTATCAGCATTAACCTAATAACTTTAAAGAAAGGTTGGCCGGATCCTGACAGTTCATCTGAATTTTCAAGCTGCCAAATAATCTTCACAGACCTAATTACAGATAGAAATACTATTTCCTAGATAAGA
This sequence comes from Aepyceros melampus, assembly GCA_006408695.1. Taxonomy (NCBI): domain Eukaryota; kingdom Metazoa; phylum Chordata; class Mammalia; order Artiodactyla; family Bovidae; genus Aepyceros; species Aepyceros melampus. Next base: position 550,849 of record SJXQ01000435.1, on the reverse strand, counting down.
TTATATAAATGTGAATTTGATTAATACAACAAGCAACTGTACTTTTTAATCAGTTATATAACTTCTGGAAGTACATCTCTAAGAAATCTTTTCTAAGTCTTTTTTTAAAATAGAGGAAAGAAAACTCATCTCCCTAGAATATCTTAAAAATATCTTAGTCTTTTCTGATCATTTTTATCTATTGTAAATATAATGAGTTAGATTAAGTACCACATCTTTGGATATATTTCAGAGAGGGGAAGTGGGCACTGGTATGCAAAAATACTAAATAGAAAATTTTGCATCTGGGGGAATATTCAGTTTCTCAATACTAAATTAGATTATAAGTTTTTTTTAATTATTACACTGAAAGTTGTTTTATTGTGATTTTCTACAGGTATTAAATACATTAGAAGATTTTTTTTTTTTTCCTTACTAAGGGATAATTTGAAATAGTATATTTGACCCTTTGGAGTGTTTGTCATCCTCAGAGAATGATCTGTAGTGGATTGCCTCAGTCCTTTTTTTTCCTGATGAAATATTTTGGTTAGCTTTTTTTTTTTTTCCCTGATGCATGGGGAATTTATATGTGAGATTTCAGTTGGTGTTAATAGGAGTTACCCAATTAATTAATTCCCTCAGCCATCACTGAGCTAGTCATCAATTTCTGTAGTTCAAATTAACTGTAGATGAGAGCTAAAACAAGACTAAGACAGTAAAAACATAGAACTTACGGTGTGAAATGTGAATATTAACAATCTTTAAGAAGAACAAAAAAGCACTCACTTCCAGAACATAAATACATTTTGTACCTGCACTAAAAGAATATTTTCTTTGTGAATAAGAGCAAAGTGGCCTTTCAAGAAAAGAAACTTCATTTAAATCCACTTCTGTGAACACCTTTCCAAGTTAGAACTATAATAACAGATTGAAGAAATAACATGGAAAAGGAAAAAAAAAACTCTTGACTTCAGGTGTACAAAGGGCATGAGCAGATGGATGGTTCCCTGTGTACATTGCCTTTGAAAAATTGGGCCTTAATTTATATGTAAATAACAGTGCTGTGTTCACATCCCTCTTCTACCTAAAGTTGTCTTTATTAGTCCATATTGTATTAAAATTTAGCTCATTAAGTCTTACTTTTATATTATGTCACTTTTTTTTTTTTAAGTTGCATGTTTATGCTATTTGCTACAGTGTTTTTAGTTTGGGTTGAAGGCCATCAGCTGTATGGAGAAGACAAAACAATCACTATTTATTCAGTATTGCTGCTTTACATTTCCAGAATAAGCTTTCGATGCCAGGACAGTGACTGCTTGAAAGCTGCAGGAGCTCTATTCCAGTGCATTTTATATATTTTTAGAAACCAAATAAATGCAGATAACTATTTAGTATACTAATTATATTAAACCAGCAGAAATATAAAGGCAATAAAGTATATACATATATATATGGGGGGAGGGGAAAGGTTAAAAAAATAGGTTTACAGCCAGACACAGTGATAAGCCCTAAATGTATTTCTCAATCTGTCTTTCTTTATTGACCCGAAGAGGATTTGAGTTGCTGCAGCTTTACACAGAAAATTGCCATGTTCACCTACTATGAACCCATAAGTATGCTTTTAGTACTGCTTTGCTTATGTATAAGTAAAATACCTGTAATCTGTATTATATGTAATTATTTCTTTTCTTTTGACTGTCATTTCAAAATGTATATTTTCTGATTATTATCATGAGCTGTAAAACAAAGGATCAATATCTGATATTCTCCCAAATAATAAATTTTCAGGATTCACTGGGGCATTACAATTGCTGGCTTGTTTCTTTAATATTTTAAAGTATAATTTTATTTCCTTTTAAAAATGCCTAAGAGAAAAGATCTGCCTAGCAGTGACACAGAGTTACATTTTTCTAAAAGTAATGTTAATTATTATAGGTAAGGCATTACCTGTTGCTGCCAAGACAGCTGCTTCATCTAAGTGAAACTGAATTAAACTAATATGCCTCGCTTTTATTTCAAAAGTAAAAGAAAAATTATTTATTACTATAACTCTGTATTCCCAAATCTCTTTAAAACAACCAGTGAAAGGAAGAGAAAGAACAATTCAGGACTTCCCACCTGGCCTGCCAGGCACAATAGGAGGTGTGTTCCACCATCCAGGAACTTGACGTAACTCATAAGTAGTTCACAGGGCCGTTGAATTTAGTCCTTCCAGATACTGAGGTATTTCCTGTATCCCATGATAAAGCTGTGTAATCAGTTATACAATAACCAGCTTCTACATTTTAACCGCCTTTTTTTACTGCACTGCTTGGCATGGGGGATCTTAGATTACCCATGCGTCCTGCTCAGTCGTGTCTGATCTGTGCGTGCGTGTCTGCTCAGGCTTGTCCGACTCATGATTTAGCACAGAGCCTTAACCACTGGACTGCCAGGAAAGTCCCTAATTGCTTATTAATGTGAAAGTAATATCTGTGGACAGGGAGGCCTGGCGTGCTGCGATTCATGGGGTCGCAAGGAGTCGGACACGACTGAGCGACTGAAGTGAATATCTGTGTGTGTGTGCTCAGTCGTGTTCAACTCTTTGTGGCCCCACGGACTGTAGGGCTCCTCTGTCCATGGGATTCTCCAGGCAAGAATACTGAAGTGGGTTGCCATTTCCTCCTCCAGGAGATCTTCCCGACCCAGGGATTCAACCTGCATCTGTTGCATCTCCCACATTGGCAGGCAGATTCTTCCTAGGGCCATCTGGGAAGTAATATGGAAGTATATAAATGATCTTTATATTTTTTATAAGTAGAAGTTAGATCTTGATCATGAAATTATACATATGAATAATAGTATGTTATAAAAGCAAAGAGAAATGAGAAATAGTAATTCAAAGTGTAAATTATTCTATGTCTTAGTTTGGAGGGCTTTTAGAATTTTAATTTCCATCCTGTCTTCCTTACCTGCTGCCCACTCCACGTGTTTGTGCTGCCTCCCTAAGGAAGGACCAGCAGAGTTCAATAAAACAGACATGAACGTGCTGGGCACGTGCATGCTTTCTACAGACACTCAGCCTCTGCTGTTGGCCAGACACTGGACTGAAGTTAATAGGATCTGTTTTGCACCTCAAGGAGGTTTATAGTCTAATGACCACCACTAAAGGAGGGCTTCACCCTAACCCAGGTTGTTGGCAAGCCCCAGAGGGGAGGATGTAAACTGGAGAGTGCCACCCACACAGACTAGAAGATAGAATTATGAAAGGCTGGAAAGGCTAAGAGAGAAGATAGGAATCCATCCTGAAGGGCCTGGGTTGCCCTGGAAGTTTAGACTTTATCCTTAGGGCCACGAAGGAGTCTTAAGCATGGAAATGAAGTGATCGGATTAGCATATTAGAGAGATCTTTCTGACAGGCATCATGGAGAACTGCCAGAAGGGTCAAGACTAGAGGCAAGAAGGACCGCTTATGAGCTCTGCAGGTATCCGGGACACTGAACTGAGAAGGCTGTTAGGGTCAGTAACAAGTTTTATTGAGCACCTACTATGCATCAAGAAAAGAGAACCAAACAGATCATGGACATCTGAAGCAGACAGTAGCAAAGGATATGATGTTTAAATGGTGGAGAAGGGAAAAAGGAATCCAAGAAACCCCTGGTGTTTGACAGCTGTTTGCATCCTTAGATGAAAGGGTGGAAATGGTATTGTGGGTCTCAATGATGAGTAGTCCAGGTACTCTGTTCTGTTTGCTGAAGGGAAAAGCTTGGGACAGGAGGCAGAGAAGGGAGAGAATAAAGACGCAGAGCATATGTATTTGAGAAATGGGCCTTCAGGGAGCTCCTCCCAGTACACACCCTCTGCAGCCTTTCCTGTGAGAACGATGAGGTTTGGGGGAAAGCTCCTTGCAGCACCAAATTTAACCACCCCAGTCTCTTTCTCTGGAATAGCGAAGGCCTGTTTTCCCACATTTATATTCCACTTTGCGTTATGCACTCACCACTTTCATTCATCTGCCATGAGAACATGCCCAGGGTGATGGAAAGGTCTGACTGGTTTAGCATGAAAAGAAGCGAAGAGAAGACGGACAATACAAACTCACCTCTGTTTATGCCAAGTCAATATTTACAAGTTTCTTGCAACTGCTGGTGAAAAATAAGTGAATCGGGATTTTGTTGTTGTGTAGTTGCCATGTCATGTCCAGCTCTTGGCAACCCCAGGGATTGCAGCACACCAGCCTTCCCTGTCCCTTCACCATTTCCTGGAATTTGCTCAAACTCATGTCCATTGATCAGTGATGCCGTCCAACCATCTCATCCTCTGTCTCCTTCTTCTGCCTTCAGTCTTTCCCAGCATCAGGGTATTTCCCAATCAATCAGTTCTTCGCGTCAGGTGGCCAAAGTATCGGAGCTTCCTCAACAGTCCTTCCAAAGACTATTCAGGGTTGATTTCCTTTAGGATTGACTGGTTTGATCTCTGCTGTCCAAGGGACACTCGAGAGTCTTCTCCAGCACCACGATTCAAAAGCATCAATTCTCTGGTGCTCTGCCTTCTTTATGGTCCAGCTCTACATCTGTACATGGCTACTGGAAAGACCAGAGCCTTGACTAGACAGACCTTTGTCGGGAAAGTGATGTCTGCTTTTTAACACACTGTCTAGGTTTGTCATAGCTTTCCTGCCAAGAAGCAATTGTCTTCTGATTTCATGGCTGCAGTCACCATCCACACTGATTTTAGCACCCAAGGAGAGGAAATCTGTCACTGCTTCCACCTTTTCCCCCTTCTATTTGCCGTGAAGTGATGGGACAGGATGCCATGATCTTAATTCTTTTAATATTGAGTTTTAAGCTGGCTTTTCACTCTCCCTCACCCTCACCAAGAGGCTCTTTAGTTTCTCTTTGCTTTCTGCCATTAAAGTGGCATCATCTGCATATCTGAGGTTGTTGATATTTCTCCTGGCAATCTTGATTCCATCTTGTAGTTCATCCAGCTCAGCATTTTGCATAATGTGCTCTGCGTATAGGTTAAATAGGTTGCCTGACAATAAACAGCCTTATCATACTCCTTTCTCCATCCTGAACCAGTCAGTTGTTCCACACAGGGTTCTAATTGTTGCTTCTTGACGTACATACAAGTTTCTCAGGAGACAAGTAAGATGGTCTGGTATTCCCACCTCTTTAAGAGTTTTCCACAGTTTGTTTTGATCCACACAGTCAAAGGCTTTAGCATAGTCAATGAAACAGAGGTAGATGTTTTTCTGGAATTCTTTTGCTTTAATATCCAGTGGATGTTGGCAATTTGATCTCTGGTTCCCTGCCTTTTCTAAATCCGGCTTAAACACCTGGAAGTTCTTGATTCACATAATGCTGAAGCCTAGCTTGGAGGATTTTGAATATTACCTTACTATAAGAGATCTCTAGTCTAACCTTACGGAGAAGGCAATGGGACCCCACTCCAGTACTCTTGCCTGGAAAATCCCATAGGCGGAGGAGTCTGGTAGGCTGCAGTCCGTGGGGTCACTAAGAGTCAGACACAACTGAGCGACTTCACTTTCACTTTCCACTTTCATGCATTGGAGAAGGAAATGGCAACCCACTCCAGTGTTCTTGGAGAATCCTAGGGAGGGGGGAGCCTGGTGAGCTGCCGTCTATGGGGTTGCACAGAGTCAGACACGACTGAAGCGACTCAGCAGTAGCAGTAGTCTAACCTTACATGGGAGATAAGTGCAATTGTCTGGTGTTTCAAGCATTCTTTAGTAATACCCTTCCTGGGAATTGGGATGAGGACTGACCTTTTCAATCCTGTGTTTTCCAAATTTGCTGACATTGAGTGCAACACTTTAATATCATCATCTTTTAGGGTTTGAAATAGCTCTGCTGGAATTCCATCACCTCCAGTAGCTTTATTGACAGGAATGCTTCCTAATGCCCACTTGACTTCACACTCCCAAATGTCTGGCTCTGAGTGAGAGACTATACCACCATGGTTATCTGTCATTAAGATCTTTTTTGTACTAGTTCTTCTGTGTATTCTTGCCATCTCTTCTTTATATTAGGTCTTTACCATCTCTGTTTTTTATTGTGCTCATCTTTAGATGAAATGTTCCTTTGATATTTCCAATTTTCTTGAAGAGATCTCTTGCCTTACCCTTTCTGTTGTTTTCCTTGTTTCCTTGGAATTCTTAGTAATAAATGCTGCTTTTAAATAATAAAGCAAATCATAGACACTTTAAGCAAAGAGCACAATGAGCTACATGCTGTACAGCCACAAACAGCACACAGGAGGCTGGGCAGAGCAGGGGTGAGTAGTATATACCAGGAATGCCCCACTCCGCCAGAGGGGCAGTCACAGCACTGCCCAACTGCTTCCACACTATCCCCACCAAATACAGCTTGCATCAGAACCCCCAAGGACTAGACCCACCCAGGCCACCTCGACAGGTTAAAAAGGTCTCCTTTTTATTGAGCCTAAATAGATTTCCTCACTATTTCCAACTTTCCCTAAGACCCAGACAGAAGAAACAGTCTTTCACCAATGTGACGGCACTCAGATATTTGAGGGCTTTGCAAGAGCGGTAGAGAATCCACCTGCCAACTCACCATCACCTACAGGAGATGTGGGTCTGATTGCCAGGTCAGGAAGATCCCCAGAGAAAAAAATGTCAACCCACTCCAGTATCCTTGTCCTATGGACAGAGGAGCCTGGAGGGCTACAGGTCATAGGTTTGCAAAGAGTCAGACATGACTGAGCAACTGAGCACACACACATATTTGAAGGCATCTCTTAGGCCCTCAAGTGTTCTCTCTCCCAAAGTTTAAATAGTATATTTTCCAGTCTCTACACTTGAATGTGGCAAAGAGGACTGAGCACAAAACTCCGTCTGTGATCTGACCAGGTCAACATGGAGGAACTTGATTCATTGTTATGCAGCCTAAAACTCAACTGGGTGGGTGGTTAGGTTTTGGTGAACTTTGTCTCATTATTGAATCATGGAGCTGAAAGTTGGCTAAAATCCTGGTTTTTGGTTTTTTTTACATTTTCTGCTGCTAGCCAAGTCTTTCCTGATTTGTATGTGTGTGGAATTGAATCTGGGGAAGCACGTGCAGAATCTTAATTTATCAGAATACTTATCATCCCTAAACATTCTGAAAGTAATAAATCCCAGAAGGAATATGTGGACTTTAGTCAAATTCATAACAAGGTTACTTTTTTGGAGGGCACAGTGCTGCTGGAGCACATCAGAGGTGAGCAGAAAGCAGGAACAAGTTCCATCAAAGAGAGAGCACAGGCTCTGGAAGAACTAGTAGGCTTTCATCAGTCAGGTTTTTATTTATTTATTTATTTTTGAAGGCTAATTGTTTTACAATATTGCATTTGTTTCTACCATACATCAACATGAATTCAGTTCAGTTTAGTTCAGTCACTCAATCGTGTCCGACTCTTTGCGATCCCATGAATCACAGCACAGGCCTCCCTGTCCGTCACCAACTCCCAGAGTTCACTTAGACTCATGTCCATCGAGTCAGTGATGCCATCCAGCCATCTCATCGTCTGTCGCCCCCTTCTCCTCCTGCCCCCATTCCCTCCCAGCATCAGAGTCTTTTCCAATGAGTCAACTCTTCATATGATGTGGCCAAAGTACTGGTCAGCTTGTGCCTCTTCCAGCCCAGCGTTTCTCATGATGTACTCTGCATATAAGTTAAAGAAGCAGGGTGACAATATACAGCCTTGACGTACTTCTTTTCCTATTTGGAACCAGTCTGTTGTTCCATGTCCAGTTCTAACTGTTGCTTCCTGACCTGCATATAGGTTTCTCAAGAGGCAGGTCAGGTGGTCTGGTATTTCCATCTCTTTCAGAATTTTCCACAGTTTATTGTGAATTAGCCATAGGTAATATGAACATATTACATAGACATATGTCCCCTCCCTCCTGAACCTCCCTTCCACTTCCTACCCCATTCCACCCCTCTAGGTTATCACAGAGCACCAGTTTTACTTCCCTGAGTCATAGAGCAAATTCCTGCTGGCTATCTATTTTACATATAGTAGTATACATGTTTCCATGCCACTGTCTCCATTTGTCCCACCCTCTCCTTCCTCCCCTTCCACACCCTCCATGTCCATATGTCTCTTCTTTATGTCTGCATCTCCACTGCTGCCTTAAAATAGGTTCTTCAGTACCATCTTTCTAGATTCTGTATGTCAGTTCAGTCACTCAGTCATGTCCAACTCTTCGCAACTTCATGGACTGCAGCACGCCAGGCTTCCCTGACCTTCATCAACTCCTGGAGCTTGCTCAGACCCATGTCCATCAAGTCAGTGATGCCATCCAACCATCTCATCCTCTGTTGTCCCCTTCTCCTCCTGCCTTCAATCTTTCCCAGCATCAGGGTCTTTTCCAATGAGTCAGTTCTTCGCATCAGGTGGCCAAAGTATTGAAGTTTCAGCATCAACATCAGTCTTTCCAGTGAATACTCAGGACTGATTTCCTTTAGGATTGACACGTTTGATCTCCTTGCAGTCCAAGGGACTCTCAAAAGTCTTCTCTTCTTCATTCAGTCTTCTGAATGTTGAGTTTTAAGCCAGCTTTTTCACTTTCCTCTTTCACTTTCATCAAGAGGCTCTTTAGTTCTTCTTCGCTTTCTGCCATAAGGGTGGTGTCATCTGCATATCTGAGGTTATTGATATTTCTCTCCCTGACCTTCATCAACTCCTGGAGCTTGCTCAGACCCATGTCCATCAAGTCAGTGATGCCATCCAACCATCTCATCCTCTGTTGTCCCCTTCTCCTCCTGCCTTCAATCTTTCCCAGCATCAGGGTCTTTTCCAATGAGTCAGTTCTTCGCATCAGGTGGCCAAAGTATTGAAGTTTCAGCATCAACATCAGTCTTTCCAGTGAATACTCAGGACTGATTTCCTTTAGGATTGACGCGTTTGATCTCCTTGCAGTCCAAGGGACTCTCAAAAGTCTTCTCTTCTTCATTCAGTCTTCTGAATGTTGAGTTTTAAGCCAGCTTTTTCACTTTCCTCTTTCACTTTCATCAAGAGGCTCTTTAGTTCTTCTTCGCTTTCTGCCATAAGGGTGGTGTCATCTGCATATCTGAGGTTATTGATATTTCTCTCAGCAATCTTGATTTCAGCTTGTACTTCATCCAGCCCAGCATTTCTCACGATGTACTCTGCATATAAATTAAATAAGCAGAGTGACAATATACAGCTTTGATGTACTCCTTTCCCGATTGGGAACCAGTCTGTTGTACCATGCCCAGTTCTAACGGTGGCTTCTTGACCTCCATACAGATTTCTCAGGAGGCAGGTAAGGTGGTCTGGTATTCCCATCTCTTGAAGAGTTTTCCACAGTTTGTTGTGATCAGCACATTCAAAGTCTTTGGCATAGACAGTAGAGCAGAAGTAGATGTTTTTCTGGAACTCTCTTGCTTTTTCAATGATCAACAGATGTTGGCAATTTGATCTCTGGTTCCTCTGCCTTTTCTAAATCCAGCTCGAACATCTGGAAGGTCATGGTTCACATACTGTTAAAGTCTTGCTTAGAAAATTTTGAGCATTACTTTGCTAGTGTATGAGATAAGTGCAATTGTGCAGTAGTTTGAACATTCTTGGGCATTGCCTTTCTTTGGGATTGGAATTAAAATGTGTTATGTCTAATAAAGCCCATGATAAAAACTCCAGGTGGATGTAAATGAAAAATCTATAGACTCTGCAGAGCAAAGACAGTTATGGAGAGATTATCCAAATGATGGCACAGCAAAAATTTCAGGACCTGGCCTTTGGCTTAAGATCAGGTTGACCCATAAAATTAACCATCAGAGTGTATATTTAGATTACAATACATATAATATCAGCCAAATAAAACCCTTTCTTCTTACTGAATACCACTGTGTACAAACTCTCCAGTATGAGTCTCCAGTAAGCCATTGGAATCAGTATTGCTATTTGACCATATTTCTCTTGCCAAGAGCTCTGGCATCAAATAAATGTATAGGATTTAAAGAAAACAGTGGAGCAACACTTTCCACAGTCCTCCCTAAGCAAATACTCATGAAACTTTATGTCAAGCAACCAAATGGATGTTTAGGCAAACTCTTAAAAACCTGTTTGCTAGGAACCAGTTCATATCTAGCCATAAGTCTCTTCTTTCCTTGGCTATTTCTTATTTTATGATGTAAGCGAATGAAGAGAGAATGCTTCTGAACCAGATAGTGAGAACTACTTTTCATTTTTTCTTGCCTCAAAGTTATATCCTTGATTCTTCCAAATCAGCAAACATTGGCATGCCCTTTAGGTCCATTCAGGGCACTTGTATGCTGATGGACATCATTCTGGAATTCTGCCACTTTGAGATATCTGTCATGGGGGTGGGATCCACTGGCAAAGGAGCTACTGAGAGGCTGGTGAGTCTAGATTTGTACTTTTCCTGTTGAGATGCTGGTAGAATCTGCATTGACATATCCGACATGACATATCAAGGCAAACAGATGGGGAAAAAATGGGAACACTGACAGACTATTTTCTTGGGATCCAAATCACTGTGGACAGTGACTACAGCCATGAAATTAAAAGATGCTTGCTCCTTGGAAGAAAAGCTATGACAAACCTAGACAGCGTATTAAAAAGCAGGGACATTACTTTGCCAGCAAATGTCTGTATAGTCAAAGCAATGATTTTTCCAGTAGTCATGTACAGATGTGAGAGTTGGACCATAAAGAAGGCTGAGTGATGAAGAATTGATGCTTTTAAACTGTGGTGTTGGAGAAGACTCTTGAGAGTCCCTTGAACAGCAAGGAGATCAAACCAGTCAATCCTAAAGGAAATCAGTGCTGAATATTCATTGGAAGGACTGATGCTGAAGCTGAAGCTCCAATACTTTGGCCGCCTGATGCAAAGAGCCGACTCACTGAAGAAGAGCTGACTCTTTGAAAAAGACCCTGATGCTGGGAAAGACTGAGGGCAGGAGAAGGGGGCAACAAAAGATGAGATGGTTGGATGGCATCATCAAGTCAACGGACATGAGTTTGAGCAAACTCCAGGAGATGGTGAAGGTCAGGGAAGCCTGGCATGCTGCAGTTTGTGGGGTCACAAAGAGTCAGACACAACTGAGTGAGTAAACAACAGCATCCCGTCAGCATTTGAATGTGCAGGTCTGAAGCTTGAGCAGGAAACGAAGCTGAAGATGGACTTACAGAAACTATCCACACCAAGACAACAACTGAAAATGCAAGAAAACACTCCCTCATAAAAAAAAAACCTACAAATATATTTTTAATGAAAGAAGAGGTAAGTCTTCTTAGGGAGAAGTATCCATATTTGCTATTCAATATGATCAGAGGACCAGCAGTCTCGGGGACAGCCAGGAACTGTCTAGAAATGTAGTCTAACCACACTCCAGACTTCGTGAGTTAGAATTTGTATGTTAATGCCAATAACATGATATTCACATGTATGCTCACCTTGGAGGAGTCCTGGAATTCACCCAGAGAGGGCCAAGGGCAGGAGTTGAGGAACCATCTGCATTTATGAAGCTGATGGACCCAAGAGTCTTGAAAGAAAGATGAGGAGGAATCAGAAGCTGAAAACATCAAGAGAAAAGTCATCATCTGAGGGCAGGCGCTAGAACACCAGTCTAAACAAATTGCACCTGGGTAACAAAACGATAGGAGGACAAATTTTTAAAATTAATTTCATTGGAGTGTGGTTGCTTTCCAATGCTGTGCTAATTTCTACTGTACAGCAAAGTGAACCAGTTATACTTGCACATATATCCTCTTTTTTTTGGATTTCCTTAACATCTAGGTCACCCAGAGCACTGAGTAGAGTTCGGAGCTGTACAGACTGTTCTCATTAGTTATCTATTTTATACATAGTATCAATGGTGCATATATGTCAGTCACAACTATGAGGATAAATTTAACCAATGCCTTTTAGCTTTTAGTGTCTTTCGTCTGTAGCAACTCCAGATTTTGTAAAGAATACAACAGTGTCCTCTTTCTCTGCTCTTCTGGCCTCCATGCTCAGTTAGTTAGTGTTAGTCGTTCAGTCATGTCTGACTCTTTGCGACCCCATGGACTGTAGCCCACCAGACTCCTCTGTCCATAGGATTCCCCAGTCAAAAATGCATGTTCAGAAGAGATGAAAATATCACCAAGTATCCAAATATCTGAGCCCTTCTTACCTCTTAAGATGGTAAATTGCTTTTTGTATGTGGGTGAATTAGGGTGCTGCTGCTGCTGCTGCTGCTAAGTAGCTTCAGTCGTGTCCAATTCTGTGCGACCCCACAGACACCAGCCCACCAGGCTCCCCTGTCCCTGAGATTCTCCAGGCAAGAACACGAGTGGGTTGCCATTTCCTCCTCCAATGCATGAAAGTGAAAAGTGAAAGTGAAGTCGCTCAGTTGTGTCCGACTCCTAGTGACCCCATGGACTGCAGCCTACCAGGCTCCTCTGCCCATGGGATTTTCCAGGCAAGAGTACTGGAGTGGGGTGCCATTGCCTTCTCCGGGAATTAGGGTAGGTCAAGTGAATTTTGAGATAGGAATAAACTGCCCTACAAATGATCTTGATGATTTAAAGCTAACAGGCCAACCTAGATGTCCACTGACAGAGGAATGGATAAAGAAGATGTGGTACATATACACAATGGAATATTACTCAGCCATAAAGAAGAAGGAATTTGAGTCTGCTGTAGTGAGGTGGATGAACCTAGAACCTGTATTACAGAGTGATGTAAGACAAAGAAGTTTTGTCAGAAAGACAAAAATGTTGTATATTAACGCATATCTATGGACTCTAGAAAAGTGTCACTGCTGAATCTATGTGCAGGGAAGGACTGGAGATGCAGATGTGGAGAATGGACTTGTGGACACAGCGAGGGGAAGAGGGGGGATAAATGGAGAGTAGCACTGACCACTATCACGTGAAAAATCACATGTTAAACAGCCACTGGGAAGTTGCTCAATAACACAGGGAGCTCTGCCTGGTACTCTGTGATGACTGATTTCCATTGTTGTATGGCAGAAACCAACACATTGGTTGTTTCTCCACGCAATTTTTCTCCACTTAAAACATAAAAAGCTGAGATGCTTGACATTTTAAGATGTATGATATGCTGACAAGTATTTGGAAAAGATTAAGAAATTGTTTTTAAAATACCTTCAAAATAATGAAGGATTTCATACATTAAAAAAAGTGATTTAAACTCCAAGTTACTGCATCCCTTATAAAGTATTTTTAATCATTAAAAAAAATAAATAAAGCTAGCAGGACAACAAAAGGCAGTAGACTGGATTGGGCCTGAGAAGTGGGGGTTGAATAGGGAGGAATAACCAACACCTGGAGGAAAACAGGATCAGCCAAGAGGGAGAGGACGTGCGGGCTGTGGGCTGGGGGGACATCCACACAGGCTTCCACAGGGCAGGGGATGCGCCAGACTGAGCGTGGCTGAAGCAGGAGGCTCGTGTGGCTCATGTGGAGGTGGGGAGAGCAGAGCTGTGGTTCAGTCTGCTGCCTTCCAGGGCTCCTCCCCAGTGGGGGCTAAAGACCAGGCCCTCACCTCCTCTCTTCAATTACAGAGCTCCGGGGCTCCTTGTGCTATCTAGCGGAGGGGAAGGAAAATACCAAAAACTGGCCAATGTAGCATATAATTATGAAAAAGAACAGATCTGATATTTATTTAACTTTTAGTGTTGGGAAGAAATTCATTCCATTTCATTTCATTTACCCTCTATGCCACCAGGGGCTTCCCAGGTGGCGCTAATAGTAAAGAACCTGCCTGCAAATACAGGAGACCTAAGAGATAACAGATATGATCCTTGGGTCAGGAAGATCCCCTGAGGAAGGAAATGGCAACCCAGTCCAGTATTCTTGCCTGGAGAATCCCACGGACAGAGGAGCCTGGTGGGCTACAGTCCATAGGGTCACAGAGAGTTGGACAAGACTGAAGTGACTTAGCAGGCACTATTGCCACCAGAGTTGCTTTTTTTTTTTTCTGATAGACTTTATTGGAAGCAGTTTCTCAGAGGTTAACAGTCATTAACTCCTAACATCTAGGATGAGGACCCCATCTCCCCACTCAGTGTGGCTGGACAGACTCTCCTCTGGCTAAACTTTACCATTCCCAAATCCTCACTGCAGGGTGTCCTTGGATATCAGGCTGTCCATTGTGCTTAAAGAGCGACCCTGCAGGAAGGGGGCCCTCTGTCTCCAAGTCTCCAATCCTCATACCTGCCTTCCTGGCTGTAGATAAAGAAGTTTACCTAACATACTTCCTTTCTTCTCACCCCATCAATTAGGTTCATATGCTAATAGCATCCTTTACTTCCAATCACAGAAGTTATAATTAGATAGTGGTTTGTCTGATTATGTGATATCTATGCTCTATACATCATTCAGGCTTCTCTGGTGGCTCAGCAGTAAAGAATCTGCCTGCAAGGCAGGAGACACAAGAGACTAGGGTTTGATCCCTGGGTCAGGAAGATCCCCTGGAAAAGGAAATGGCAACCCACTCCATTATTCTTGCCTGGGACATCCCATGGACAGAGGAATCTATGGGCTAGAGTCCATGGGGTCATAGAGAGTCTGACACAACTAAGCACACACACATAGATCATTTCATGTCTATCTTACTCTCCTGTAAGCACCAAAAGGGCAGGGACCATATCCAGCACCAATCACAGTCACTGCCGTTTGATATGCAGTCAATATTAAAGAAATAGAGGAAAACAATAGAATGGGAAAGACTAGAAATGTCTTCAAGAAAATTAGAGATATCAAGGGAACATTTCATGCAAAGATGAGCATGATAAAGAATAGAAATGGTATGGACCTAAAAGAAGCAGAAGCTATTAAAAAGAGGTGGCAACAATACACAGAAGAACTATATTTAAAAAATCTTAATGACCCAGATAACCATGATATGTGATCACTTACCTAGAGCCAGACATCCTGGAGTGTAAAATTAAATGGGCCTTAGGAAGCATCACTATGAATAAAGCTAGTGGAGGTGATGAAATTCCAGTTGAGCTATTTCAAATCCTAAAAGATGATGCTGTTAAAGTGCTGCACTCAATATGCCAGCAACTTTGGAAAACTCAGCAGTGGCCACAGGACTGGAAAAGGTCAGTATTCATTCCAATCCTAAAGAAAGGCAATGCCAAATAATGTTCAAAGTACCACACAATTGCACTCATTTCTGCTGCTAAGTCGCTTCAGTTATGTCCGACTCTGTGCGACCCCGTAGACGGAAGCCCACGAGGCTCCCCCGTCCCTGGGATTCTCCAGGCAAGAACACTGGAGTGGGTTGCCATTTCCTTCTCCAATGCATGAAAGTGAAAAGTGAAAGTGAAGTCGCTCAGTCGTGTCCGACTCCTAGTGACCCCATGGACTGCAGCCTACCAGGCTCCTCTGTCCATGGGATTTTCCAGGCAAAAGTACTGGAGTGGGGTTCACAAGCTAGCAAAATAATGCTGAAAATTCTCCAAGCTAGGTTTCAACAGTACATGAACTGTGAACTTCCAGATATTCAAGCTGGATTTAGAAAAGGCAGAGGAACCAGAGATCAAATTGCCAAATCATTTGGATCATGGAAAAAAGTGAGAGAATTCCAGAAGAACATCTACTTCTGCTTCATTGACTGCGCTAAAGCCTTTTACTGTGTTGATCACAACAAACTGTGGAAAACTCTTGAAGAGATGGGAATATCAGACCACCTTATCTTATCTCCTGAGAAATCTGTATGCAGGTCAAGAAGCAACAGTTAGAACTGAACCTGGAACAACAGACTGGTTCCAAATCGAGAAAGGAGTACATCAAGGCTGTAAATTGTCACCCTGCTTATTTAACATTTGCAGAATATATCATGAGAAATGATGGCTGGATGAAGTGCAAGCTGGAATCAAGATTTCTGGGAGAAACATCAATAACCTCAGATATGCAGATGACACCACTCTTATGGCAGAAAGTAAAGAGGAACTAAAGAGCCTCATGATGAAAATGAAAGAGGAAAGTGAAAAGCTGACTTAAAACTCAACATTCAAAAAATTAAGATCCCAGCATCTGGTCCCATCACTTCAAGGCAAATAGATGGGGAAACAATGGAAACAGTGACAGACTTTATTTTATTGGGCTCCAAAATCACTGTAGATGGTGACTGCAGCCATGAAATTAAAAGATGCTTGCTCCTTGGAAAAAAGTTATGGCCAACTTAGACAGCATATTAAAAAGCAGAGACATTACGTTGCCAACAAAGGTCCATCTAGTCAAATGATTTTTTCAGTAGTCATATATGGATGTGAGAGTTGGACCATAAAGAAGGCTGAGAGCCAAAGAACTGATGTTTTTCAAGTGTGGTGTTGGAGAAGACTCTCGAGAGTCCCTTGGACTGCAAGGAGATAATAAGTACTGAATATTCATTGGAAGAACTGATGCTGAAGCTGAAGCTCCAGTACTTTGGTCACCTGATCCGAAGAGCCAACTCATTATAAAAGACCCTGATGCTGGGAAAGATTGAAGGCAAGAGAAGGGGACAACAGAGGGCAAGATAGGATGGCATCACCGACTCAACAGACGTGAGTTTGAGCAAGCTCAGGGAGGGGTAAAGGACAGGGAAGCCTGGCGTGCTGCAGTCCATGGGGTCGCAAAGAGTTGGACACGACTGAGTGACTGAGCAACAACAACAATTTAATGGAATGAAAAGAATGAATTTCACCTTGCATGTGAGAAGATGAAGACTTACTAGTCATGTCATATCACTAACAAGTGAGATCCAGAAATACGGATCTGTTCTCACGGCTCCACCACCCACCTGTCCTCCATGCCAGGAGCCTCCAGTCTCCTAGTGGTCACACTGGTGCTGGATCAGGTGGTGAGGGGATGCAGGTACAGAGGTGGCTCCGGACTGGTCTTTTCTCAGTTGCCCTTCCTCTGCTTGTTCACCCATGGTCAGTATATACTTTATGAATACTAACTGGGCATCTACCCTAAGAAGTCTGTCTGTTTGCAAGAGGTCTTAGCATCTGGCCCAGCGGCCTTAACCCTCACGTAGAAGATCGTATTGAGGAATCCAAAACCGTAACCTCTCACCTCTCCTGCACCTTCATCTATATCATGGACTTGTCGACTGAGGGGGCGGAAGGGAGCACAAGGTGAAAGTTGAGAATTGTGTTTTATTCAGTGGACTTTCTGAGGACTAAACCCCGAGAGGCGGCCTCAGATAGTTCTGAGGGATGGCTCCGAAGAGGTAAGGGAGGAGCCAGGATGTATAGTTTTTGCAACAAAAGCTCAGGCAGTTAGAACATCAAAGATTGCTGTTAATTAAAGAAAACCAGATACCTCATTAATGAATTTAGTGCTTTCCTCTGTATGGGAAGCTGCAAGAGTTTGAGCTCACTGAAATCACTTCTTCCATATGCACCTTAACTACCTGGGGCCAAACTCTTGGTTTTTCCATTCTGAATCCCCTGGGGTACACAGCAGTGGCTGGCTGCAGTGGCTGATGACTTGACTTTCTGATATGGCAGGCAACATTGTTCAACCACAGACTCCAGTACGCAAACACTCGGGTTAACATATATATGGTACTGGTATTTTTTCCAGTGGGCAGGATCACGTCTCATCCTAACGCTGCAATTCTGTCTGTGTCCCAGATACCTGGGTTATGTAACCTGAAGCTAGTCCTTGATCCATGAAGCCAAGCTCGAGGTCCATTCCCGAAGCCCAGGTGTCCTTTGCCTCCATTTTCTTTCTCTTGCCCAGAGCTACATCCCTCAACATGTCCACTCTATTTGCTACATCTGCTTACCTCCCTGTTTCTGTCTTCCATGCCCACAGCTCCCTCTTATTAAAATATTTCTTGGGAGTTTGAGATTAGCAGATACAAATTATTGCATATAGAATGGATAAACAACAAAGTCCTACTGCAGAGCACAGGGGACTATATATTCAATATCCTGGGGTAAACCATAGCAGAAAAAATATAGAAAAGAATGTATATAACTATATAACTTAATCACTTTGTTGTACAGCAAAAATTAACATTGTAAATCCTCTGTATTTCAATAAATAAAATATTTCTTCAAAACTCCATTAGGCTTAATATCCCTAAGAAAAATAGGATAAATACATTCTTGCCTAAATGGAAATTAGTTTAACTACCTTTTTTCATTGTATAATGTCATTGAAGCAAATTCTCAAAGTTTCAATGACTCGAAGTACTTTTCAATGATCCTTTTACTTGTTTATTCTATTTATCACAACTCAGAGAAAAAGCATTCTCTACAGACTTCCTATACCTCTGTTGACCACTTATTGGATTTTTAAAAAAGCCTCTCTCCAAACCAGCCTGTAGCACCGAGAACGTGTGAAGAAAGAGTGAGGACGTTTGCCCGCGTGGAGTATGAAGGTCAAGCCGAAAGTGATTCAGTCGCCCCTGGAGCGTGATTATGAATCAAAGCCTGATTTAAGGCTCCCACCTTCCCAGGGGACGCAGTGATTTACAGCCACGCTCTCCCTGCCTGGTCGCCGGCGCCCTCTGCAGGAAGACTCTGTCTTGGCTTCACTGTAGCCAAAGCTCCCCAAGTTAAGTTCCTGCAGGCTTTACAAAGCCGGAAGCCTGATCTTGTGACACTGTTACCTGCTATGGTGGAAATTCTGACATGGATATCCATGTTCTGATTTTATTTTTAAAATCCTTTGTCATATAAAAATAATTACCTTCTTGTTTTCCCTTTGTTCTAGATCTTTAACCTAAGTTCATATTTCATTTGATCTTCCATATTGAAGAGTAAGTATTTGGAGGAGGCTGAGCTGAAGAGTAGAAAGGGTTATGGTGAGAGAGAAATTAGGCTCTAAGCCTCATCTTCTGCAATTTACTGTGATGCCTTGAAAAGCCATCTCACTCCTGTGGGCTTTGGTGTTATCTTCTGTAAAATTAAAGGACATACCAGCCCGATTCCCCAAGATTTCTTCCGGCTCTGAGAATTAGTCACCTTATCCTTACTCCTGGGTCATCCTTCTCTGTCAATATTTATCACTTTGTAAGAAGTCCTGTAAAATCATTTTTATCCCCTACCTTGTGTTTTGTGCTATTTAATGGTCATATTTATGAGTCTGTTGCATTTGCTGTACTCTCTTAAACAGAGGTCAGTGATCATACGTGTAAATTTCTCAAGAGAAAGCGATGACATAGTCATTTTGATCATGTTTTTAAATTTTTAAAAACTCTTTCTTTCTCCATCCTCTTTCCAATTATGTACTACATAGATATTTCTTTACTCTGTAGATTCTTTAGTATCCAGCATCAGACTCTGAAGGGATAATAGTTAATGATCTTTTATCAACCAACAATAAAAACATTTACTGAGCACCTACTATGAGTCAGATTTTCTGCCAGGTCCTATGAATACAAAGACAGACTAACCCTGGGCCCTGTAAACTAAAGCTGAGAGGAAATGTTCCTGTTTAGAAGCTAATGTGTTGCTGCCCGCTCCTCATTATTCTTGCTTTATCCCCAAACTGATTTCATGACACTGGATCTCAGACCCTAATGTGGACAGATAATCTGAGGCAGAGGAATACGATCTTCATACATAAAATATGGCTCCTCTTATATACATGTGGCAAATGAAAATTCTTACATGATTGTCTCAGCTTCTTGATCTGTGAAATGTAGTTTTGTGTGTGGACTTACGGCAGGCGGTAAGACTACACGATTCTAAGATTCATTCTAATTCTTATAGATCTGTGGTTTGGACTTATAGGTCAGTATGCTGCTGCTGGTGCTGCTAAGTCGCTTCAGTCGTGTCCAACTCTGTGCGACCCCATAGACGGCAGCCCACCAGGCTCCCCCATCCCTGGGATTCTCCAGGCAAGAACACTGGAGTGGGTTGCCATTTCCTTCTCCAATGCATGAAAGTGAAAAGTGAAGGGGAAGTCGCTCAGTCGTGTCTGACTTTTTGCAACCCCATGGACTGCAGCCCACCAGGCTCCTCCGTCCATGGGGTTTTCCAGGCAAGAGTACTGGAGTGGGGTGCCATTGCCTTCTCCATAGGTCAGTACACAATGCTTTTAATAATTGATAAGAGACAAGACTTTACTTCTTCATAAAGTAGCAGAATGCTTTATAAACTAGAAGAAATGAAGCCAAATCCATAGACTCTTTTCTTGTAGGAAAATCAAATATATATCTACAGCGGTGGACTAATCGGTCAAGATCACAACATCAGTGGAATAAAAGCTTCATTAAAACAGAGGGATGTGCATTCAAAAACAAATCTCATATCTGGCTGATTGTGAAGATCATTATCATCTTTTTTTAAAAGAGTAGAGATGAACAAGGTTGAAAAACTCCATGGCCAAAATACCTGAAGTACAAGAGATGTTCAAGCAAGTCCTTCAGGCAGAAGGAAAACGATACCAGTTGGAAATATGGATCTACCCAAAGGAGTAGAGACCTGCATTGAACAAATTTCATTTGCTCATATTCTAGCTTCTACCAGATGAAAGGCAGCAAATGAAGAAATGGTAGAAACAGATCAAAGGTCTGGTAAACACATAAGCGATCATTTGCAGAAGGAACAGCTGATGACTCTACATCCAGGGAAGAAAAGAGGAATAAAATTTCTTGGAGGAGGATAAGACAGAAGAGAAGAAATAGTTTTAAAATCCTAATGGGCTAATGCCAATTAGGGTTGACCATCAAGAAAAAAATCAAACTATATTCAAGATATGCTTGAAGAGGGTAGGAAACCAAGGTATGCCTTTAAGGGATTTTTTGTTTAAACTGAGTAAGCTAAAATTTCATTACGAGACTAGTAAAAAATTTAAAACTGGCCTTACACTGTTTCTTTATAATTTTGTGGCTGCTGTTCTGATTTCCAAACCAGATGGGTATTGGAAGGCAGAAATTCTGCCTTCTACCTCCAGACTCCCTCACTCTCAGCACAGGCTCTAAGCCTGGGACTCACAGAACAAGTACACTGTGACTGAATCCTTGATAAATTAATTGCATAAATTTTCAAATAAAATTTGGTCCAGATACCAGGCCTATTTAGTCACACCTTGAAAGTTTAAGCTGAAGGAACACTACTACTAGTCTCTTCTTAAATATTATGAATTTGAAAAAGTTAACTTAAGTTTGCCTCTTGTCACATAATTATGCTGAGGAGTCAGAAAATCTTTTCTGATTTCTTTACAGCAAATATCTTTCTAGACAGAGATTCCCCAAACTCCAGGATCTAATGCCTGATGATCTGAAGTGGAGCTGATGTAATAATGATATAAATAAAGTGCACACTAAATGTAATGCTCTTGAATCATCCCGAAACCATCCCCTACCCCCATTTCGAGGAAAGATTATCTTCCACGAAACCAGTCCCTGGTGTAAAAAGGTTGTGTGTGTGTTAGAAAGTCATGTCCAACTCTTTGCGAGCCCATGGACTATAGTTTGCCAGGCTCCTCTGTCCATGGGATTCTCCAGGCAAGAATACTGGAGTGGGTTGCTGTTTCCTTCTCCAGGGGATCTTCCTAACCCAGGTCTCCTGCATTTCAGGCAGACTCTTTACTGTCTAAAGCTTGGGAACGCTGTTTTAGAATATGCCCCTTTAGATGGAGTAAACATGCCCTCACAATTCCTACAATAATGATCTTTATTCTCACCTCAAAATGGTGGTGCAGAATGAAACGCCCCCTCCCCCAGGTAGGACCCAAGCGTGAGGCTTCAGTCACAGAACGTCACTTCAGCTGCCCCTGCCTGCAAGTAACTGTCGACTGGTGATTTTACACGAGGAAAAGTGCCTCCATATTCTCCCAAAGACCCTGAATTACACATTCCCCATTCAGGACGGACGAAGTACGAACATGCAGAATAGATCTGGAGTGTACATCTGTGGATCCGATGAAACTGACACAAAGCCAGATCCATGGGCCTTCAGTCTGTGCAGGGCCCTGAAACTGGGGGCCCTCCCTGTGCTTGGATTAATGCTCTGCTGTGACTATCGTGAAATTCTTGATAATTTTACTTTTGACTTTGTGACTTGTAAGTGAAGTCACATGGGAGAGTGGAGTGAGCACGTGAGCAGAAGAGAGACACAAGACACGCGTGTCCATTGCTCCTTGGCCCCTCATCTGCAAACGGCGTTCTCCATGTCCCATGAGCACAGAAACCCAGTGGGCCCACAACGCCAAGGAGTTCAGCAACATGCAAGGCTGGTGCAACATCAGTGTCTCCATTGATGATTGAGTCAGTGGGAGCGCTGAGAGACATTTTTCTCTTTGGAAACATACTCGCTTTCAATGCAAATAGAAGACAGTGGTGTTTTAAGAAACAAAATGACTAAGAAACCCTATCATATTCTTTCCCCTCCCTGCTATTTATCCCAGTATTTATGCTGTATGTTTTGACATAGAAGAAAGGGGAAAACATTGGGCAACCACAATCTCTTTTCCTTTCCATCCTTACTTACTCATCAGTGAGCCAAAGGTAGAGAATGTTGGTTGGATGTGCGTGAAGCAGGAAGTGAAATTAAAAAAAAAAAAAATAGCTGAAGTACTTTTGTTTAGCATTTCCATTGTTCTGGGAAGAACAAAATACATAAGTGTGTATAGCTACAAAATACAAATTGTATAGTTTCAATAATTTCACAGTGTGAGTTACATTTGTGCTTAATAGAATTATATTTATTCTTATATTTGCACTTTTCTGTTCTTAAGGATTTGCACAGAGTGAAGGAGGCAAAACTTGTCCAGGCCCTGTAACACTTTAAACGTTGTCAGAGCTCATGTGGGGCACAAGATAAGGGGCATAATATATTGCACAATATAAGAATGAAAGACAAAATTCATTCAAGTAATAAAATTTTGTTTTTAATTTTTACATTGGTGAGGTGAGGTGGTGAAGTCGCTCAGTCGTGTCTGACTCTTTGCGACCCCGTGGACTAGGCTTCTCTGTCCTTGGGATTCTCCAGGCAAGAATACTGGAGTGGATTGCCATTTCCTTAGCAAATAAAATCACCATAACAAGTTAAGGGAGAGGTTGAAGTAGAAAAGGAAAAAGATTTTAATATATATTTTAGTACTTTTAGTGGTATTCTTGTCCTGTTTTTTAAACAAATGATCCCACATTTTCATTTAGCGGTAGGCTTTCATTAGGTAGGCAAGCCCTGAAATAGAAAAAGCAGAAAATAATGATCAGAACATCAAATTTGAAGCAATGACAGGAAAACATTTATAGGACTTTTTCTTCAAACAATTGCAAATAAATGTTATAGCTACTCATTCTAAGAGAATGATACACTTTTAAAAGTTCTCAATTATCTGCATCAGTTAAACACAGCACCTTTGTGAGCTACTGGAGATGCCTGCAGTAACAAGAAGTTCTACACTAGGGGGCAGCAACTACCCTTCATCAACCTTCTGGGCCTCCAAAGCGGCAGGATTAGGAGTCCTTGAAGAGACCCGCAGAAAGTCTACCTAAGAAGTTTGCTGTTTATTTTAATTTGCCTTGCTGTATTGTTTTTGAAAGTATATGGACCTCTTACCCCAAGGACTTAAAGTGTTTCTTTGCCAGAAAAGAAATAAGTAGTAAACATATTTTTATTTGCTCATATTCTATGACTCATTTCTAAATGACAAAGTAATTTAGTCTGAAAGATGGATTTAAACTGTTTCTCTGTAAAACCTGGTAGCCATTGGTCATTTTTATCTCTCATGCATTTGATCAGGAGAAGGCAGTGGCACCCCACTCCAGTACTCCTGCCTGGAAAATCCCATGGATGGAGGAGCCTGGAAGGCTGCAGTCCATGGGGTCGCTGAGGGTCAGACACAACTCAGCGACTTCACTTTCAACTTTTCACTTTCATGCATTGGAGAAGGAAATGGCAACCCACTCCAGTGTTCTTGCCTGGAGAATCCCAGGGACAGGGGAGCCTATGGGCTGCCGTCTATGGGGTCACACAGAGTCGGATATGACTGAAGTGACTTAGCAGCAGCATTTGATCAAAGGGAACAACTCATTTCACTGAGGCCACTTAGCAGCTGTCAGGTGATAGTTTTGTAACTCATGAAGGGTGTGCAGATTTCAGAGAGTATTGCCAAGACTGCCAAGGATTAGTAACCATTACAAAGTCCACACTCAGTCACTCAATGTGGCTTGAATCACTGAAGAATCAGAGTGTCCTAAACAGACACAAGAATCTACAAGTCCATATTTTTAAAGGAAATAATTTACAAAACTATTTGCCCAGCTATGGAAAGCTATCCAGTTACCATAAAGTGGGCATAGCATTGCCCTACAGATGAGCTGACTCAAACATAGCGGTATCATATTCAATTACTCCAATAAGATTTCCCAAATAAAAATTTTGTAAAAACTAGATTGAAAGTTCAGTGAAACAATATAATAAGAATCATTGCTGGGTATTCCGGACTCTTTGGAAAGATTTTGTAAAAAAATAAAATATATGTATATATCTCAGGTTATCACCAACGTCCAGAGAGGTGCTTCTCAGCAAAGGCAGTTCTACCCACGAGGGGGCATTTGGAGATCTGCAGGGTATTCCTGGTGGCATCAGTGATTAGAGGAACTACTGCCACGTTACACAGTGGAGAGCAGAGGTGGGAACCCTCGTACAATGTACAGGGGAACCGCAACAATGAAAAAGTATCCTCATGTGTGCCTCACAGCTTTTAATGCCCTGCCTTAAATTACCAGGGCATCCCTGGTGGCTCAGATGGTAAAGACTACCTGCACGGAGACCCAGGTTCAGTCCCTGGGTTGGGAAGATGCCCTGGAGAAGGAAATGGCAACCCACTCCAGTACTCTTGCCTGGAGAAGTCCATGGACAGAGGAGCTTGGTGGGCTATGGTCCATGGGGTCGCAAAGAGTTGGACATGACTGAAGTGACTAACACTTAAACTGACCAGTGGAAAACTTGTGAATAATCTTTTGATCCTGGAAATGAAATCTATTTTATGTATAAGCATGAAACATTTCTAGTGTGTTTTTAATAAAATTGAGCATTCCAGAATATAACTACCAGGTTCATCGAAGGAAACTTGTGCTTTATTTTTTCCAAACTTTACCACTCGTGAACTATCTCTGAAGATCATGTCACCAGCAGCATCTCCGCTTGTAGTACTGAGTTATCAGTAGAACATATTGGCAACAGTTCGTGTCAGTAACTTTTGATTTATGGTAATTCTGTGTGTACATTTAAATACAGTGAGTTCCCTATGTATGAACCTTCAAGTTGTAAACTTTCAAAGATGTGAACATATTATAAACCTATTTTCCTAGGCTATATTTGTTGGACTTATGAACAAATTAGACCTATGAATACGTTCTTGGTATAGAACCTGTTAGTATGTAGACTTACTGCCTCTCGGTCTCCATGATGTCAAACACAAGAGAATCAACTTGAAGATTTTTCTACCTCTCTTAAATTCCACAGATTATCAGTGTAAGCATCTGACTACCTGGTGTTTTATAGCAGAGTTATATCTATGCATTTTCATATATATTAATATATTTTTCCAGTTATTTATTCTTCATATTATAGGGAAAATAATATATATTTTTAGATTTTGTGTATTATAAATTATATTTTCTATGTATTTTGTTTCAGGGTAATAAGGGAAGATACCAAAATATTTGTTATATAAAGGGGGCTTTGGGTCTTATAGGTTTGATTATATTTTTCCAGTTATTTATTCTTCATATTATAGGGAAAATAATATATATTTTTAGATTTTGTGTATTATAAATTATATTTTCTATGTCTTTTGTTTCAGGGTAATAAGGGAAGATACCAAAATATTTGTTATATAAAGGGGGCTTTGGGTCTTATAGGTTTGATGTCCAAGGTTCTAAGGGTGTAGCTACCTCACCCTCCCTCCCCTGTACCCCACCATACTCTTGTTGTTTGCACAGAAGGGAATAGTAAGTAACAAGAAATGGTTAGTAGCTAGTCCATGAACAAATTTTTCTTCTGATTAATAGTTTTTTTAAACAGTTATAAATTGAGGATTCTCATACACTATGGGTATAAATATAGACTTGTGAAAAGTACATATTAATTAATGTCATTCATTAAGTATTATGAAGTGCCTACTAAGTGTAAGACATTTTGCACTTAAACAGATAAGGTCTAAATAGCAACAAAATCATTGTTACCGTAAAGAAAATCTCATTCTGGAAGAACAAAACAAAACAAAAAATATGGATTTAATATAAAGCTATTTATTATACATGACAAAATAATTGACTGGGTGAAATTTTCATCGGGATATTTTGGAAGCATTTAATTTGTGGAAATAGTGAAAGCATTAGTTGCTCGGTTGTGTCTGATTCTTTGTGACGCTGTAGACTGTAGCCTGCTAGGCTTCTCTGTCCATGGAATTCTCCAGGCAAGAATACTGGAGTGGTTTGCCATTCCCTTCTCCAGAGGACCTTCCTGACCCAGGGACTGAACCCAGATCTCCTGCATTGCTGGTAGACCCTTTCCATCTGAGCCACCAGGGAAGCCCTATTGACTGCATGAAAATTTTCGTCTGGATATTTTGGAAGCATTTAATTAGAATCCTATCCGTATCAGGCAGGTTAGGTCACAATAAACCAAAAGCAGAGTAGATATGCAAGAAAAATAAGATGAAAGTAAGATTTCACATTAGGGGAATAAAGCAATTTTTAAGAAAACAACTCAGTAATAAAATGATACAATATTTTTGACACAAATATAAATTTCTTAGAGTCAGAATTACATGACTGTAAAATTAGTCTAGTTTTTGAAGTTTTTTTATATGATTATTTGGAATCAAATTCTTTATAGTGAATTTAGTGATAGAAGTAGTCTTCAGCAATTATTAGGGACAAATTAAATGTTACTACGGAAATTTGTTTTTCTTTCCTCTGACTGGTTGCTAAAATCAGGTATGGACTAGCAAAGGGCAAAACAAGCCTGGCGAGGGTGGCTGTGTGACTAGAGCAAGTTGCTTAATCTCTCAGTGCCTGGGTTTCCTTATCTGTTAGCACCTACCTCATAAATTTCATAAATCAGTACATGCTATGTGCTTAGCACAGTACTCAGTATATATAGTGAGAGGCACATAGCCAATAGCCACTGTCATATCCCTTTACCACACCAGAAATACGAAGACTGTTCATGGGACAACCACCTAACTCAGGAAGGGCCATCTTTTTTTTTTTTTTTTAAAGCATTAACTATCCTACAAGGATACAGGGCATTACACATTCTTTTTTTTTTTTTTTAAGCTTTTTACTTTATATTAGAAAACAGCAGATTAACAACATTGTGATCGTTTCACCTAGACAGCAAAGGGACTTAACCATACATAAACATGCCTCCATTCTCCCCCAAACTCTCCTCCATCCAGACTGAGAAAAGACCATTTCGACCTGACTAGAATCACGTGACTTCCTTAGCAGTTCAGGGTTCCAGACATGAGATCTGTCTGGATGCAATTAAGGGTAGTTGACAGCCTGGGACTCCTGGGATGTTCTGACTAAGCATATATTCAGTTTTGTGCTGGTTAGAAACATGGAAGGTCTGTGTGGATTTTAGATACAGGAGTTTGTTACCCAGCAAGAGACAGAAGTTTTTGAAGAAATTCTGAGTTATCTCGTATCTCATTCATGAAGCAGCTTCCTGTTCAGTGGCTATTGACTCTGACCACAGTGAACCCAAGAGCTCATGGTCCTCTGACCCAGAAAAACCCTCACATGAGAACTGATTAGATGGTGAGACACAAAGAAAACTAGTTTCACAACCTACAGAGTGGCTGAAGGTCGGTCTCATTGTCTGGGGAGCAGGAAGGGCAGGGCCACTGCCCCTCACTGCCCCCAACAAGGGCAAGCGTGGGAATGAGCTGCAGAGCCTCTGCTGCTCTGTGGCCCCAGAAAGGGCTGACCTAGCTGGGGCATGCTGATCCCTCATCCCAAGCAGAGACCATACCTGTCTCCCTTCCTTCCCGGCTTTCCAGAAAGCAATGAAAATACAGCAAGTCTAAGATGATGTCATTTAACCCTTATAGCTATTTTTAGCTCATTAAAATTATCCTTTTTACAGGCAAAGAAACATAGATTTAAAGAAGTAACACCTAAGGTCATAAAGCGGATAAGTGAGACTGAAACTAGTCTGTCTCACTTCAGAGTCCATGCTCTTGACCTCTGGCTAGACTGCCTCCTAAGAACCAACTACAGCTAACATTTGTTTAGCATCTGAACATTCATGAAGCTCCAAGCCGTCAAGGATCTTATACCATCACCATTTCTTTACATCAGTAAGGAAATGGACGGAAGGATGTGTAAGCAATTCTCCCAAGTTTATGCAATTAGACAGTGGAGCCAGGATCGGCACTCCAGGCGTTTTGAACCTCAGCAGAATTTACAATTGGAATGTTCAGATGGAACAGGGTGAGCTATGCTGAGCGCCCAGCTTAAGGTGAAAGAGTGCTGAGGCCAAGACCTTCGCCTATTTTTGCCTTTGCTTTGCCTGTCCAGACAACATTTTTACACGGACAGAATTACCCGATGATAACCTGTATCCTGGTTACTGCATTCGTACAGTCTAGATATATTACAGTGATGTATAGGATTTGTATAATCTAGGAAGGTCTTGTTTGTTGAAGATGAGTATTGCAGAGCACACTTTGAGATTTAAGCAACAGCCTTAAAGTAATAGGTCAGGAGTATTCCACTCCACATGGATATCCTTCCAGCTTCAGTGAACAAGTACAGTCTGTCTACGCCAAAGCCTTTGACTGTGTGGCTCACAATAAACTGTGGAAAATTCTGAAAGAGATGGGAATACCAGACCACCTGGTATGGTATGAGAAACCTATATGCAGTTCAGGAAGCAACAGTTAGAACTGGACTTGAATAACAGACTGGTTCCAAATAGGAAAAAGAGTACATCAAGGCTATATATTGTCACCCTGCTTATTTAACTTATATGCAGAGTACATCATGAGAAACGCTGGACTGGATGAAGCACAAGCTGGAATCAAGATTGCCAGGAGAAATATCAATAACCTCAAATATGCAGATGACACCACCCTTATGGCAAAAAGTGAAGAAGAACTAAAGAGCCTCTTGATGAAAGTGAAAGAGAAGAGTGAAAAAGTTGGCTTAAAGCTCAACATTCAGAAAACTAAGACTATGACATCTGGTCCCACCATTTCATGGCAAATAGAGGGATAACAGTGGAAATAGTGGCTGACTTTATTTTGGGGGGCTCCAAAATCACTGCAGATGGTGACTGCAGCAATGATATTAAAAGATGCTTACTCCTTGGAAAGTTATGACCAACCTAGACAGCATATTAAAAAGCAAAGACATTACTTTGCCAACAAAGATCCATCTAGTCAAGGCTATGGTTTTTCCAGTAGTCATGTCTGGATGTGAGAGTTGGACTATAAAGATAGCTGAGTGCCAAAGAATTGATGCTTTTGAACTGTGGTGTTGGAGAAGACTCTTGAGAGTCCCTTGGACAGCAAGAAGATCCAACCAGTCCATCCTAAAGAAATCAGTCCTGAATATTCATTGGAAGTACTGATGTTGAAGCTGAAACTCCAATCCTTTGGCCACCTGATGCTGGGAAAGATTGAAGGTGGGAGGAGAAGGGGACGACAGAGGATGAGATGGCTGGATGGCACCATCAACTCAATGGACATGAGTTTGAGTGAACTCTGGGAGTTGGTGATAGGGAGGCTTGGTGTGCTGCAGTCCATGGGGTCACAAAGAGTCGGACACGACTGAGCAACTGAACTGAACTGAACTGAACTCTAAGATGCTAAGACTCAGAAAGAGATCACAAGATGAGAATCTTCCATCACCCTTGAGGACAAAAGCTCTCTAAATTTTCAAGCTCATTCCACTACGGTGATCTAGTAACCTACTGCTTACTGTGGGTTTCAGAAAATCTGACAGGGAAGAGTAGTTAAATCTATAGGGGATTGCTGAGCATGAGAAAGGAAATAGAAATCACAATCTTGGTTACAGCTAAAGCCCCCAAGCTGGTCTTGAGCCTCTGTGGTGCCTGTCTCATAACACTGCCAGGCATCACCAGGAGGTTTTGTGAGCTCAGCTATGGCTGCGGTCACAAGGACCTTAGCATCTAAATGTAAAAGAGAGTTACGGAGATCAGTAACCTCATACCCGTTTCACCACATTTCCCCTCCTTCCCCGGGAAAACTTTGTTTTTCAGCTATAAAACTCAAGTGTTTCACCAGTTTATCTCTTTAGGCTCAGTTGTAAAGTTTATTTAATGTTGTCTCAAGTAACACGGGTGCTCAGGTGTGTCTGTCTCTTTTGCAACCCCATGGACTGTAGCCCACCAGGCTCCTCTGTCCATGGGATTTTCCAGGCAAGCATACTGGTGTGGGTTGCCATTTCCTCCAGGGGATCTTCCTGATCCAGGGATCGAACTCATGTCTCCTGTGGCTCCTGCATTATCAGGCAGATTCTTTACCAGTGGGTCACCTAGGAAGCCCTAGTTAATTTATCAATGATCAATTTATAATAATTGTAGAATATACTATTCTCACAAGATAAAACTTTCTCAAAAATATTTCAGCCCATGAAGTAAAAAGTAATGCAATGCTTTTCCCAACCACATAATAAATTATCAATACTGCCAATTTTTACCTATTTCCAATATTAGAGATATTAAAAAAGATTTTAGAAGGTCCATTCATTTTATGGGTGAATGGATGCATTAACTAATTTTTAAAATATTTACTTAATGCCAGGCATGGTGTTAGGTACTGGGGCTATCCAGATTAATAATTAACCAAAACTCAATAGCCTACCTGGTCAATATAATCAGTATAACTTCATGAGCAGCAACAAGAAAAGTAATTTCATTGGAAGTATTCTAAGTGAGGACATCTGAGGAAAATTCCAAAATAGAATTTGGGAGACACTGTTTCTGTCCTATTCTGGCTCAATTACCTTGTTGTCTGTGTGAGCCAGAGAGCACACATTCTCCCATTGTGACAGGAAAGGGGTGACAAGCACTTCAAACCAACTACGTGTTTTTTGGGCAGAACCCATCAATGGTAAGACAAAACATTTACAGTTTATTGTAAACCTAGATCCAAACTGAAGGAAAAAGATTCCTGAAATATAACCTTGAATTCTTGATAACAGTGCTCTGGAGCTTGACAGATGTAAAGATGAGCAATTCAGGAGTTTCTTGGCAGTCCAATGGTTAGGATTCCACACATTCATTGCCAAGGAAGGGTTCAATCTCTGATTGAGGAAGTAAGATCCCACAAGCCACGTGACACCATCAAAAAAAAAAAAAGTTCCCAGGATTAAGAATCACTCACTACTATATATAAAATAGATAACCAACAAAGACCTACTGTAAAGCACAGAGAACTATGCTCAACATTCTGTAATGACCTATATGGGAAAAGAATCTGAAAAATAATGAATTTATGTATAACTGAATCACTTTGTTGTACACCTGAAACTAACACATATTGTAAATCAACTATGCCTGCGTGCTAAGTCACTTCAATTGTGTCTGACTCTTTGTGATCCTATGGACTGTAGCCCACCAGGCTCCCCTTTCCACGGGATTCTCCAGGCAAGAATACTGGAGTGGCTTGCCATGCCCTCCTCCAGGGCATCTTCCCGACCCAGAGACTGAACCCGTGTCTATGGCATTGCAGTTAGATTCTTTACCACTGAGCCACCAGGGAAGCCCAAGCGTGTGTGTGTGTGTGTGTGTGTGCATGCGTGCGCATGTGTCGGTCGCTCAGTTGTGTCCAGCTCTTTCCAACCCATGGACTGTAGCCCGCCAGGCTCTTCTGTCCATGGGATTTCCCAGGCAAGAATACTGGAGTGGGTTGCCATTTCCTTCTCTAGGAGATCTTCCTGATCCAGGGATGGAACCTGGGTTTCCTGCATTGCAGACAGACTCTACCATAAATCAACTATTTTCCAATAAAATTGAAAAAATAATAAAGATGGGCAGTTCACCTTTACCTCTGCCAAAATATCTATTCCCAACAACCGGAAAGAAAAATGACTAAAACCACAAATGTGGGGAGGGGAGCGGGGTATTAAACTTCCAGATGTCTTGCAGGCTGATGCTAAATCCTGTGAGGAGAGCCAGCGCATCTCGGCCCATACCACAGCCAACTGTCCAGGAAAGGAGTCCTAGTCTCCACAGGCAGGTGGAGAGTTTACTGACGTGACAAACCAGCTCAACCACTTGACATCCAGTCCTTTGAAACTGAACAGTCTGGTTCAAGCCAGGTCCGCTGTAGGAAGGTAGGCCTTCGTCCGCAGGTAACACAGAGGCCACACAGCGAGGGGGGTCCAATCACCATTCGACGAGTCGGGCTGGGCAGGAGGACAGTGGCCAGAGCACCTAACTTCTCACTGTCATGAATTTCTCAGGACTCTAGAACTAGAATGGAGTCGACAAATACAGATATATCATCCTTATTTCTCTAGAGACAGATGCTATTTAAGTTAGGTAGACATAAATCAAATGGCTAATATTTATCTATTTGAAAATGTATTTAAGGGAACGTGTATTTAAGGATCCCCTTTAGTTCTTAATTTGGGTTGTGAATTTTGAATTAAGAAAATCTGCTCATCATATAAGTGTCAGTGGGTACTTGATGTCCACATGACTTACAAGTGGTGATGTCGACCTTGATCTCCAAGTGAAGGTGGTACTTTCCAGGGTTCTTCACTATAAATTACTACTTTTTCTTTCCATACTAACTTTGGATGTAATCCCAGTCTACACTCAAGTGAGATGTTTTGTTTACCATTTATTTTGAAAACACTTCAAACTTCCAGAAAAGTTAACAAAAATAGCTTGATGAATTCCAATACGTGCTTCATCTAGTTTCTCCCCAAGAAACGTGCTTTATCAATCTCTCTCACTCCCTTTACACATCTACATATTAATACTATTTGTATTGTTATTGTTTCAACTAAAACATTTCAGAGTAAGTTGTAGACAGCTTTGTCCCAAATACTTCCACATGTATATCCCAAGAATAAGGAGTTCTTTCATAGCCACACTACAGTGATCAATTTCTGGAAATTTTACATAAATACAATACTATCATCAAATACTATATAGTTCAGCATTTCTGCTTTTGTCTGTGATGGAGGATCTGGTACTAACCTTCTCACCTTAACTATAAAATTAGACAAAATGTTTAAGGCAAGTGTTTTCAGACATTGGAGAAGCAACAACACAGGGTAGAACAGGCAGAGAATCAATCCCTGAAGGCAGGGAAACCTAAGAGGGAGCCTTATGACTCCCGGCTGTCTGCCTGGGGAAATTCGCCTGCTTGCAGTGTAGCGATCTGGAATCCAAGCCGAGAGCAGCAGTCCCTCTGAGCTGAGGAGGAGGAGATGGGGCCTTGGGCAGCTGAAGCACTGGAATCTGCAAGGCAGGGCCTCAGGCAGGAGCTGTGCAGTTTATATAAATACCATCATGAGTTCACACTGATCCTTCTAACTCTAATCTAATATCACAAGGCTTTCCCTAGTCTTCTAGTCCATACTTCTGGCACTCTTTTAGAAACCCAGAGCAGACTGATAAGGTAAGTCACCATTCTCATTGCCAAGTCTCTCAGCTGAAGAAGAGCTTGCCAGGGGTGACGTGACAAAAGGAGGGACCAGGAGCAGCCATCACTTGTGTGAACCCCTGAGGACAAGTGATAGAAAACACAAAAAGTAATGGATTTGGGGACAGAGGGGGCCCCAAACATAAATAGAAATTTAGAGGGTACACAGTAGCATGTCTACCTTCTAGAGTGTCAATTAGATGTTACTTAACTGAAATTTCGAGTTCTTTAGGGCTAATGTATTTTTTACTTACCTCAATAATTATTTCACTGCAGCATCTTCATTTCTGAACTCTTTCTTTTGATTCATTTCTCTGTTCTCTAAATGTCGATCTTTCAGTCATTTTTTGCTGAAAAAAGTGTTTATGGATTTGGTTTCCCTTGATTCAATGATTTTAGTCTGAGTTGCGTTTTGTAATGACCTTGGCTGCTCCTGCTGTCACGTCAGTCGTGTCCGACTCTGTGCGACCCCATGGACGGCAGCCCACCAGGCTCCTCTGCCCATGGCATTTTCCAGGCAAGAGTACTGGAGTGGGTTGCCATTTCCTTCTCCAATGACCTTGGCAGCTTCTGAAAAACTGTTGGCTTCTGGTCATCCTCTCGGACCAATTCAATCAAATTCTCTGAGCATATGATCCATGCAACAGAGGTTTTTAAGAAATTCCTCAAGTGGTTCTAATTTGCAAATACTTTCAATTCAAAAAATTTACATAAATAGGCTTTCTTCGGAAAAAGAAAAACAAAGGACCAAAGAAAATTGCAAGCAAAGTTCAGAGAAGCAGCCTGGGAGTCACCCGAAAATCTGGTCAAGCGCAGATTCTGATTCAACAGCTATGAAATGGCAACTGTAATCCTGCATCTCTAATAAGCTTCCCCCAAATGCCAGTGCTGCTGGTTCATGTACCACACTTCTGGGTAACAGTGCTACTCCTCTGTCCTCTGCAGTGAATATTGCTGTGGAGGAATCTGGAGCTACCTGAACTTTCCCTCATTTTCCCCTTTTGGGTAGCTTGATTCTTATTCCTGGATATTGATAAGATTCTCTTCTTTGAAATTCACATTTAAGTTATGGGTATTAACAAAGAACAGAATGAAGATTCCCACTTTGATATGGCATTTGCTTCTAAATTTTTTTTCTGGTGCCCAAATGCATAATAGTTTCAGCTTTTGCTGAAGACGGTCCATAGAATAGGCATGATACCTGGCCTGCAGAGTGGCTGACACTCCTGTCTCCTCTTTTGCACATTCATTCTTAAAATAAAATGCCATCACTTGAAGGAACTGAAATGAGTCTGTTCCTTGCAACCAAAAGCAATCAATTAAAACATTAGAGACCACAGATTAAAAAATACACAATATGAAAATCAAGATTGCACAGAAAGCTGTGTCAAAAAAAAAAAAAATGAATGTAAAAAAAAATGTATTTACAGTGATGGCTGGCAGTGGGGGACAGATATTTTCTTAATTTCAATGTGCTTCTTACAAATAATTATTTGAACTAGACTGATTGACAGATAATAAATAAGAGAAAATGTAGAAAATTACAGAGCCAAAAGGAACAGAAGAGAGAATAAGATTAAAATGTGATCCTAAAAGATTCTGGAAGACTTAAAACCAATTAAAAGCTGAAAACTGAGAAATAGGAAACTCTTCAAGGAATAACAAGGTGAAATCTTAAACCAGGAGAATTATAAAAACTTACAAAACAGAAGTACAACAGGACTATAAAATAAGCTGAATAAAGATAAGAACAAGAAAGTAAAATTTGCAAGGATACCAGAAGGTTAAAATAACTATTAAAATTAAAATAAGAATGAAAGTTATGAAATAATTTTAAACAGATGAAAGTCAAAATTTAAAAGGTTGAAGGTGAACAGGGTAATAAGAAAGTTATAAAATAGAATACGAGAGTAAGATTAAAGATAAATATAATTAATTTATATAGACTTTAAAATACCATCAAAATATATTTTTTCAAGGTTTAAAAGTTGGAGGAAAAGAGAATAGAAAAATGTCTCAAAACATACAAGAAGAAAGCAAGCTTAGTGCTTTTATAGTCTTTCTCCAGGGGACAATCTGGTAACTCAGCAGTGGTGTCCTTAGGTGGAACCCAAAGGGACAGAGAGCAATGTGACACCTTGGACATGGAGGCTTCCCCATTGCTCTCATCAGCAAGTGCCAGAAGCCAGGCTCACCAGCAGTAATCAGAGAAGACAAATAGGAGGTATTAATACAGCAGACTCACAGCTGGACGGCACCGCCCTGACCCAGGAGGAACTCCCTAGCCTGCCAGCCACATTCGGGCCTGGATTATCTCCTCCAAATTTAGCCCACACTCAAGAGTCAGGGGAAACTACTGTCTCTACATCAATACCCACGAAGCATCAGGTGTCAACAGTTGTCTTTCGTATCTAGACAATTTTTTAGGAACTGGGCTATAGCCCCCAGATTTTAAAAAGAAAGCAGGGGGGTGGGGCGCGTTTTACTCTCCATTATTCTTGCCTGGAGAATTCCGTGGACAGAGGAGCCTGGCAGGCTGTGGTCCATGGGGTTGCAAAGAGTCGGACACGACTGAGAGACTAACACTTTCACACTTTATTTGATAAATGTTTATTAGGCATCTTGCCTGTCCCTGACAGTGTACTAGACTCCAGGAATACAATGATGAATGAATAACAGAACTCCTTTAACAGAAATCTGGACTCACCGTGTGGAAAGGAGAGTGGTGGTTTAACAGTCATAGTGACATAGATCAAAGGGCTGGCTCTGAACAGAAGGGTGACTTTTTCCTCTGTAGTGGCAGGAAGGAAAACGAGGGTGTGGGAGGAGGTAGGTAGGAAGGGTGAGAGCTGGGGAGATGATGATTTGAAGTAGGAGTTTCCCCTAGACTGGGAAGATTCACAGAGGACTTTGAGGTAAGTGGGACAAAGGTCCGAGACAGAGGGTCATTAAGGAAATATGAGAAGGAGCTAAGGACAAGTCAACAGTCACAACAGCGAGGGCCAAGAGAGGCTGGAGATGGTGCCAATCTGAGCAGGAGCAATGTTTGGTGCCAGGGTGTGGAAGACACACCCAGTTAATTACAACACAATGTGAACAATCCCAGGGTGACAGGGTAATTTACTGAGACATTATCAATGTCTGTTCTCATTGCATTTTTCCCTTCACCCATTTTCAAGAATAACTTCAGGGCTACTTGTATCAGGGAAGTTTGGGGTTAAATGCTTGAAGAAAACCTTTCATCATGCCTTCCTTCCATTCCACTCCCACCCTCCTTTAAAGCAGAGGTCTCAGAATGACTTCCCCAAGCTAATACTTTTGACAGACATGCCTCATTTATAAGGAATAGTGTTTTGAGGTTTTTAAAAATAGTCACCAACATTCTGGGAGTAGATTTCACATTCAAATATAGACTTCAGATTCTCCTGGAAAGGTCCAGTGATCTGGAAGTCCTGGGCAACCTCTTCACCTGGCTACCATTAGTTGGAGTAATGTCTGCCTCTCTTACGGGGATACAACCTCCAGTTCACTGTGACCCCTGTCATTCTCTATGGTCTTATTCTCAGCCAACATCACTCATTTAAGTTAACTTCCTGGCTCCTATAACCCTCTCCAAGGTTGGAGATTACCTTGGGAGTAGAGGCAGAAGCAATAAGGCATTGGGGTCACAGGTCTACAGTTCTTTTGATGTGACAAAGGCCCAAGTGGGAATGGGGACTCAGTGCCCCTAAGGTCTAGATCCCCAGCCTCAGCAAAGACTATACTAGACAGTGGCAGTCTTAGACACTGACAAACATCTCAGACAGTATGAGTATGAAGAGAACCTTTCTTTGTTATCCTGGAGTCCCAAGTCCTTGTGAAATCCTAAGGAGGGTGGAAGTGGGACGGCCCACAGTGACTGAGATTTCTTCCCACCAGCCCTTGGGGAGGTGGCTTGAAGTTAGACTTAATGAGAGAAATAAGGACATCATTTCTTGCACATGCATGCTTGTGCAGTGAGAGTTTAAAAAGCCAAGTGGAGATTTAAAGAAAGGGCTAAGAGAACACAAAGCAAAGGAATGGGTGAGGTTCTCTTTTGATTCAGACAGTTCTGGAAGTTTTGACAGAGGAGATGTAATTTGGGCTGAGTTTTGACACAGGAGTAGGAGACTTCCAAATAAGGTTGTTTCACCCAAAGACAGACAAACATTTGAGAGTACAAAGCATATTAAGGAACTTGTGTTAGTTCAGTGCAACTAGGGCAGTTGATGCCCATCCTCTGGTTGGGGGCAACAGGAGAAGGGGCAGAGTCAAGGGAAGTGAAACTAGAAGGGAAATTGAAGTTTTCATGACTTCTTCATGTAATGGGTTGTCTCTAACTATTCTTTAGTGCACTGTTGATATTGAAAGAGTTGACTGAGCTGGCAGTGCAGTCAATGCATGGGAAAGAAAGACTGGAAAAAGGCCACTGAGCAGGTTCTTGCAATAATCCAGGTGTGAGACGATAACACATGGAACTAGGACAATGATTGTGGAAATGGAGAGGAGAATTTGGATTTCATCAGCCATTTATTGAGTGTTTACTGTATGCCAGGCATTGTGCTAGCTGCTGAGCATACACTGATAAATACTGACTGGCTCTCCCCATGAAGAAGCTTACTGCCTAAGGGACAAAGGTTATCACACCTGGCAAAGCCAATGAAGAATAGAAGCATTGGGGACCTCCAAGCCCTATGTACTGTAAACTCCATCATGGGTTGAAGTCTGAGGATCCCACTCACTTCCATGCAGGCTCAGTAGCCATCTACAGCTAAGATAGAATCTTTGAAACATACTTCTTCTACAGGCTGCCTCGGGATGGGGAAATGCTCAGTCTAATTTTTAATTTCAAAGCAGGTATTTCAGTTTAGTGAACAATTTCTTTTAACCATAACTTGCAATCATTTGGACTAAGATGGAAATGATATTAATTCTATTTTAGGGGAAATCTATTAATGCTTAAATACTGTATCTATAATGTTATTGCGACAATAAAATTCAATCAGCCTCCAAATCACTCCCAACTTGTTTCCCATTTGCAGGTATCGGGTGTTAACTGCCTTTGACTCCTTACCACTTGCTGGTGGCTCTGTGTCACCCAGGTGCTCAATAAGTGTTGAGGAAATGAACTTTAACATGCAAGGGTTGCTTTGAGAGGCCGTGTTCTGTTGTCTTTAGTGAGGTAATCAAGCTGAAATGCTTGCCAGAGATGTTCATTCATTCATCCAGCAAATGTCTAGCTAAGATCAATACATGTTTAGTAAAAAAATAAAGTAAATAAAAGGCAAATAGGACTTTCCTGGTGGCGCAGGGGACAAGAATCCACTTGCCAATGCAAGGGACTCTAGTAGATCCCTGGTCTGGGTGGATTCCACGCTGCAGAAGGACAAAGCCCCTGTACTCCACAGCTACTGAAGCCTGTGTGTCCTGGGGCCAGCAAACTGCAACAACTGAGCCTATGCACTCCAACACTGAAGCCTGTGCACCGAGGGCCCAGTGATCTAGGAGAAGCCATCACAATAAGAAGGCCATGCAGCACAATGAGGAGTAGCCCTGATCACTGCAACTAAAGAAAGCCGGCTCGCAGCATCAAACCACCAGTACAGATTAAAAAAAAAAAAGCAAATAAATATTTATTTATTGCCAGGTACCATTCTTGGCATTAGACAAGGGGCTGCAAACAAAATAAAGTCCATGTTCATCCCAATGAGACAAGCAATACACAAATTATATGTCTGTGTATTCATACAAATCCGTACATACATGATGTCTCGGTGATTCCTGCTATGAGAAAAAAGAGCAAAAATAAAATGATAGATAAGTGGCATTTTATATATTGCCTACAGGCTGCTCAGGGGGAACCTCTTTGAAGAAGCTAGCATTTGAGCAAAGACCTAAAAAAAGGTGGGGGTGCGGTTGGAGTCAACTATCTCCCTTCTGGGGATTGAGTGTTGCAGGCAGATGGATGAGCAAGTGCACACATTCTGGGAAAAGATCAAGCTTGTCCTGTTGGAAGAGCAGCAGGGAGGCTAGCAGGCTCCAAGAGGTGAGGGAAGGGAGAGGGGAGGGGAATTGATGCCTTTTGCCTGGTATCTTCCTAAGTACCAACTGAAAAAAAATCCAGTGCAGTGAGAGATATGATCTCTAGAGGCCATAAATAATAATTGGTTGGCAAATGCCTGGGAACTTGCACGGCTTCATTGCAAGTTTTGAGCACCATGATGGGTGATGAATACGTCTATATGAGTCACTGCTATATAGCCAATGCTTGGCATGTAGTAAGAGCTTGATAGATATTTGTTGACTGAATGTTCAAAATCTACCTTTGCCTTTTCAACTTTCAGAGTATTACTGATAACTAAGCTGTCTCCTACAAACACTTTGGGTGGTACAGAAGTGTTATTCAAACTCAACCTGCAAGACATTGCGCATACGTATCAGTAGGAGGCAAACCACCATGAATTCGTTTTGTGTTTTGTGAATGTCTGTTTGCTCACAGCAGTCTGCCTCCAGGGTGGCACTCAGTGTGCCCTTTACTCTGGAGAGTTTACAACCGCTCTAGCACGTCTTAGCAAATACTGGCACCTGACTTGTCCAAATATTATTGGCAACCCCAGAGCTCACTTTCCATCACATGACCCGAACCAAATCTGCAAAGGGGTAGTGAGGCTTCTCTATCTTTGTAACACTGCCGTGTGCACCCGCTTGGCCAAAGGGCCTCACGAACTCCACATTCCTTCAGAGGAATTAGTTTAGATCCTTTATAAGCATGCACGTTTCCAGACGTGTTACAAAATCAAGTTACTGAGATACTTCAAAAAGCCGA
The DNA here is from genome assembly GCA_006408695.1 of Aepyceros melampus. Classification (NCBI taxonomy): domain Eukaryota; kingdom Metazoa; phylum Chordata; class Mammalia; order Artiodactyla; family Bovidae; genus Aepyceros; species Aepyceros melampus. The sequence continues at coordinate 510,418 of SJXQ01000435.1, read as the reverse complement.
AGTGTGAGACTTGCTCATTTTTCCTAACAAAGCGTTTCTAGGTAATTTTTGAAAATATAAAACCCATCCCCCAGCCCCTGAATAATTTCCTCCACTTTACTGCACCCTGCAGAATCCTTTAAGGCCATAGAATCACTCCTTTTACTTTACAACTTGCCTGGAAAGTCCCAACATATTTATCATAAATAAATCTCCTACTGATTAATTAATGAGAATTCAATTTGCAAACCTGAGACCAATGAAAGATGCTCCCCCGCAAACCCCGCCCCCCCAACCTTGCCCCCTGCCACTGCCAGAGGTTTCTTCAACAAGACGTGCCCAGGTCAGGCCAGGGTCTGGCCCGCGTCCCGGCGCCGGCGGGTGTGTCACAGGGTGTTACCCCCACCCCTTAGCTTGTCACTTCCCCCGGCTGCGGCCAGCCCAGGCATGAAGTTCCCGCCCCCAGGCCCTCCGGGGCGGCTGTCGACCTTCCTCTAACCCGCGCCCGGTAGGGCTGCTCGGAAACTGCTGTGTCAGAATGGTTCGAGGAGCGCGGAGTCACAGCCAGCTTTAATTCGGGAGGAATGACTACCGCGGGCCGGCCCGCTAGGACTCGGAGAAGCAGGGTGCGGCGCAGCTGTCGGGAGGGCGCGTCCCCATCCCCGCCCGACCGCCTCGCCCAACCCTCTGCTCGGCCCTCCGCCGGACCGTCCTCCAGTCCACCCCAGCCACCCGCCGGCTCCCTCGAGTCAGTTTCTAGTCGGGGAGCCGGGGAGCGGGAACGGGGTCCAGCGCGCACGCGCAGAAGGCAGCGCGCCGGAGTCTCCAGGTCCCCGCCCCGCCCCCTCTCACGTGCCGCGCAGCGTGCGCCGCGGCATGTGCGGCTGCACGTGACAGCGCCGCGTCCGGCCCCGGCTCCCTCACCCCGCTCGGCTGTACTTTGAACCCGGGCGTGGGAGGGGGGAGGGGTGGAGGGGGCCCGGAGGAAGGAAAGCCGGGCGGGGACGGGAGGGGGAGGCCGGCCTCCGGGAGAATGATATCATCGGCCGATTTATCGCTAGGCAACCTAAGAATGCGTCTCTCTTTCCAATCCTAGAGCTCCTTGAAGATCTGCCGGCTGATGACATTATTCCCCTCTTGCTTTAATTCCCCCACCACGCCGCGCTCAAACGGCGATTTCAGAACTAGAGTTGGTTTTCCAGTTTTGAAATGAGTACGTTTCAAACAGAGCTCAGAAATAGGTCCTTTATCGCGCCCACTTGTGTCTGCAGAGCTCGCCAGTGTGCGGGTGGCTAGTCGTGTTTCTTCACCAGTTTGCTCTCATGCGGACCACACAGCTACGTTATAGCTGTGCAGATAAGCCCTGTTAACACACATATATACTCGAAAACAAAACTCCGCTTAAACCACCGAAAGAGAAGCCAGTGTCTTTAAAAATCCCCTGTCAGAGGGAATTTTATAATTACTCGAAGTAACTGAGGACTTCAGAAATTTAATCCAAACTGCAGTCCCCCTGTCAAAACTAGCTTTTGAAACACTGCTTGAACCTGTAAAGCCGCATGTGAAAGCGAAGTTTTACAGAGTTACGTGGTGGATACTCAGCATTTGATGGTGTGTATACACGTGTGTACCCATATGTAAGAGACTTCAAATTGAAACCGTAAAGTTGTGAAGTGAAGTGAAAGGCGCTCAGTCGTGTCTGACTCTTTGTGACCCCATGGACTATAAAGTCCATGGAATTCTCCAGGCCAGAATACTGGAGTGGGTAGCCTTTTCCTTCTCCAGGGGGTTTTCCCAACGCAGGGGTCGATCCCAGGTCTCCCGGCATTGCAGGCGGATTCTTTACCAGCTGAACCGTAAGGGAAGCCTTGTAAAGTTGACAACACTCTTAAAAATACCCCATATAAAAACTGTAGCAAATCACCCTCTTTTCTACTTCCTCAATTCTAAAGATTCTCTCTGTCCAGATGCTTGGCTGAACTTGATCCCTCCTTTCATGGAGAAACTTTAGAATCACTAGGTACAGAGGAGTAGAGACAGAGGTGGTAAACTCATCAGATAATGTGGGGACTTTCAAACCAAGGAGGAAATCTTTCTCTCCAAAGTGAGTAGACAGCACAATTGTATGGTTCTTTGTAGAGTATGTTGAAAATTGCTTTTCTAGAATTTCACCATCATAATTATCACATGCTCTTATGACATAATTTGAAAAGGCTATCACGGTGCTAATCTTTCCTTGTTCTATTATTCCCCTCTTGCTTTAATCCCCCACCACGCCGCGCTCAAACGGCGATTTCAGAACTAGAGTTGGTTTTCCAGTTTTGAAATGAGTACGTTTCAAACAGAGCTCAGAAATAGGTCCTTTATCGCGCCCACTTGTGTCTGCAGAGCTCGCCAGTGTGCGGGTGGCTAGTCGTGTTTCTTCACCAGTTTGCTCTCATGCGGACCACACAGCTACGTTATAGCTGTGCAGATAAGCCCTGTTAACACACATATATACTCGAAAACAAAACTCCGCTTAAACCACCGAAAGAGAAGCCAGTGTCTTTAAAAATCCCCTGTCAGAGGGAATTTTATAATTACTCGAAGTAACTGAGGACTTCAGAAATTTAATCCAAACTGCAGTCCCCCTGTCAAAACTAGCTTTTGAAACACTGCTTGAACCTGTAAAGCCGCATGTGAAAGCGAAGTTTTACAGAGTTACGTGGTGGATACTCAGCATTTGATGGTGTGTATACACGTGTGTACCCATATGTAAGAGACTTCAAATTGAAACCGTAAAGTTGTGAAGTGAAGTGAAAGGCGCTCAGTCGTGTCTGACTCTTTGTGACCCCATGGACTATAAAGTCCATGGAATTCTCCAGGCCAGAATACTGGAGTGGGTAGCCTTTTCCTTCTCCAGGGGGTTTTCCCAACGCAGGGATCGATCCCAGGTCTCCCGGCATTGCAGGCGGATTCTTTACCAGCTGAACCGTAAGGGAAGCCTTGTAAAGTTGACAACACTCTTAAAAATACCCCATATAAAAACTGTAGCAAATCACCCTCTTTTCTACTTCCTCAATTCTAAAGATTCTCTCTGTCCAGATGCTTGGCTGAACTTGATCCCTCCTTTCATGGAGAAACTTTAGAATCACTAGGTACAGAGGAGTAGAGACAGAGGTGGTAAACTCATCAGATAATGTGGGGACTTTCAAACCAAGGAGGAAATCTTTCTCTCCAAAGTGAGTAGACAGCACAATTGTATGGTTCTTTGTAGAGTATGTTGAAAATTGCTTTTCTAGAATTTCCCATCATAATTATCACATGCTCTTATGACATAATTTGAAAAGGCTATCACGGTGCTAATCTTTCCTTGTTCACCAAAAACATATAGTCTGCTTCTTATGACCTCGAATGGACTGCCTTACCTCATTTAAAGAGAAAACCTCAGCCTATCACCTCCTAATTACTATACTATAGGATAATGGTATAAAGAATAGTGGACTTAAAACCAAAAAATCTGGTTCTAGTCTTGGTTCTGCTACTTACTGAGCTACCTGACCTCGGATTAGTTGGCTGCTTCAGCTTTGTCCCAGAGGTTTGGAAAAACAGGCTTTAGGATTCTTGTTTCCCTCTAGGGCGCCTTTCTCTCATTTCCCCTTTGGGTACTGAGTGGAGAACATGGATCATCATGCCCCTACCTGTAGGGGAAGAAGTCACCCTTAGTTTCTTTTTAAGATGAATGGGTGAGGTGAGACAGAGCTCCTTGCCAGGTACTATTTTTCCCCCCTCTACTTCATTAGATATTATCAAGTTATGAATACTATTCTTTGCAGTAGGAAATATCATGACCCTGCCTCAATCCCACCAAATGGCCCAGATCCTCAGGAGAAGATGATGGTGAGAGTCAGTATGGCAATCGAGTTAGAAAGAGACTTGAGAAGTTAGGAAGTACTTACTCAGACCTCAAGTCAAATATAACCAATTAAACAGTCCTGGTCCTTACTTAGCACAGGACCAGACTGCGCCAGGGCCTTCTCTTTGGAGATGGACTTACTCTCCTGTTCCTTCTGTAAAACCCAGCTACTTCTTAAGGCCTTCTCTGGTCCACCCAGATGAACTTAGCAACCTTCACCCCCAAGTATTATAATCACGGCTACAGAGCACTTACTATGTTGCATTGTAATTTATTTTAGTGTAGGTCTGTCACTCCTAGTAGACTTTGAGATCCTGAGATCATTAATCTTTAATTTTCCAGCTCTTGCCACAGCATCTCACAGACAGTAGGAGAAAAACAAATACCCAGAACCCCATGTCCACTAGTTCTTGATATATAGACTCAAGGAAAAAGGAGTCTGTTGCAATCCACACACAAGGAGTCTAGAGCCTCTCAAGGCTCTCCAATGGGCATGTCTAAAATCAGAGACAGGATCAGGTCCTACACGTCTTCCCTGTCAGTTCCCAGAGTGCTTTAGCTGGACCTGCCAACCAGGATATCCAAAACCCAGAGGCAGAGGAGACAGTACCCCAGAATCAGGGTCCAGAGTCATCCATGAATCAAAATGCAGGATCAGTTTCCACTGAAGGCCATTGGTCCCCTATTCCTATCAACCTGAGAGAAAGAGTATTTATCAAATAAAATAATTGGCTTCTGGCATTGGAATTTATTTTGTAGTAACTGTAAAATAAAACCATTTTTATGTAATAAAATGATTATATAATGTGTTTGAAGGCTTTTGCATAAGTGTTTCTGATATGGAATATTGCTGAGAATGTGAAAGTTAAAGGAAGAAAATAAATTGGCAAGACCAACATGTCATTGATTCTACAAGTTCACAGAATTTAGAGAAGTGCCCCTCAGGTACTCTGTTAGAACATATTTATTCTCATTTTATATGCGTTTCAAAGGGTGTGGTTTTGGTTAAATGGTTTCCCAGGCTATAGTAATTCAGAAGTAGCAAATTAGATAAGACTTGGAGGCAGAAGCTCTGACACATCAAGAAGTGAAGCTGGTAGCCTGACCCTGAGTAAAGAGACTGAAAAACCTTTAAAAAAGCAGATATAAGGACTCAAAAAGGAATTTAGGGCAGGTACCAGTCTTCCCAGATGATATTCATAGTGCAAAAGTGATGTTTATAATGATGACCCTGAATTATTGAGAAAGGTTAACTACAGATAAGGTATTTCTTTCTAAGATACGTGTAACATATTTTACTAAATTTTCACTGAAATACTAAAGAAAAAATAAAGAAAAGATAGACAGTGTTGGCACCTGAACATAGAAGCTTGTTTTCTCAATCATTGTTTCATGGGGCACATATCATTCCCTGAACTAACATAAATTGGACATCATTAGTTCAAGATTTTAAAACATCAACTTTTATAAAGGTTTAGTTTTACATTTGTTCAGAGTTTTCAATATGGAATCACTGAACAAGTGCAAGAAACCTAATTTTAAGACAAATGTCCAATTCCTTTCCCAGAGCATTTTTTTTAAAGTACACGCTGCATGTGTTTTTTTAGTATAAATCCCATCCTAATCATAGAAAATATGTGATAATTTTCCATGTCAATCCACTGTTAAATTCTGTGAAAAACTGGAACTTACACTGGGTTTGAGCATGCACTGTATGGGGAGTTACGCATCCTCATGGGGGTTTCCCAGGTGACCCTAGTGGTGAAGAATCCACCTCCCAATGCAGGCAGTGCAAGAGATGTGGGTTTGATCCCTGGGTCAAGAAGATCCTCTGGAAAAGGAAATGGCAACCCACTCTAGTATTCTTGCTGGGAGAATCCCATGGACAGAGGAGCCTGGTGGGCTACAGCCCATGAGGTCACAAAGAATCGGACACGACTGAAGTGACTTCACACACATATGCACTGTATACCTATTTGAACTTATTTAAAACAGCACAGTTAAAACAATGGGTGGGCCTAAATATTGATCTGAGGGTCTTAATAGGTTAAGAATTTTTGTTGATTGAAAAACATCAGATTGCTCTCTGAAGTAAAACACTATTATCACAATAATATAGCCAACTTTTGGCATTATAATGGACTTAATTTGCTCATGAGGGCTCTGTTCATTTCTGTCTAAAGTAAAAAGTCCTGCCTAGTCTGTACAGCCTTGTCTTCTCAGAATCTCTACTGGAGTAGAGATGGGAGTTCACCTCCCATGAAGAGGTTCAGAATTGACCTGTGACATGGGCAGGAACAGCCTGAGGCTTGACATACTTTGGAACAAACCTCAGGTAATGGGCAATAACAAAAGTTGTGGACTGTATGGTTAGTAACAGAAAAGAAAATGAGAAATAGTTTTCACAATGATAAGTAAGTAAGTAAGTAAAGTCACTCAGTCGTGTCCGACTTTTTGGGACCCCATGGACTGCAGCCCACCAGGCTCCTCAGTCCATGAGATTCTCCAAGTAAGAATACTGGAGTGGGTTGCCATTTCCTTCTCCAGGGGATCTTCCCGACCCAGGGATCAAACCCGGGTCTCCCGCATTAGAGGCAGACGCTTTAACCTGATAGAAACTAAAATTACAGCCATACTTTCAAGAGCTATTAAAATATAGTTCCTAGTGCCTTATAAATGTGCTTAGTCCTTTGGGGTAGGAAAGGATTTTTATCAGTTCAATATGAACTCAGGAACAGCCTGAGGCTTGACATACTTTGGAACAAACCTCAGGTAATGGGCAATAACAAAAGTTGTGGACTGTATGGTTAGTAACAGAAAAGAAAATGAGAAATAGTTTTCACAATGATAAGTAAGTAAGTAAGTAAAGTCACTCAGTCGTGTCCGACTTTTTGTGACCCCATGGACTGCAGCCCACCAGGCTCCTCAGTCCATGAGATTCTCCAAGTAAGAATACTGGAGTGGGTTGCCATTTCCTTCTCCAGGGGATCTTCCCGACCCAGGGATCAAACCCGGGTCTCCCGCATTAGAGGCAGACGCTTTAACCTGATAGAAACTAAAATTACAGCCATACTTTCAAGAGCTATTAAAATATAGTTCCTAGTGCCTTATAAATGTGCTTAGTCCTTTGGGGTAGGAAAGGATTTTTATCAGTTCAATATGAACTCTGCTGTGTATGTAAAATTAATTGATATAATACATGTAAAAACATTATTGACCCAAGATTCATGTTTGTCATATATTGAAAAATCACATATACTACAAAGGATCTAGGCTAAACTTCACAGCAATAGGTATAGAATCCTCTTCAGCAAATTATGATGACTTGTCTTTTGGTTCATTAAAATAAATCAATGACTAAAATAACATTTTTCAGATGCAGTACAGATAACATTATTTTGCAACTCTATCCTCAGCAGCTTTATCTTATTACCATGCTAGTATAAAGGCATTTGAACTAAAAATCTAAATCTCTAAAATTTGATCCAACCCTACAGTTTTTTATTACACCAAAACTATACAAGTGGTAAAACATTTTATTATCCTGACTTACTTTGCATCTCTTTGGCTATAAAACAGATTATTACAACATGTCATTAACATGTAGCTCAAAGTATTGAAAATGCTATTTTTTCCTTTATTTTGGTTTAGACAGAGTATTTTTTTAAAGTTCGATAAGCTAAAATGCTCAAAAATTCTACATAGTTTTGCAATGTTAATATTTGTTTCCTTTGTTCCTGTGGCTTATTTGAATGCTGCCCAATCAAATTTGGTTTCTTTGGTTCAAGATGCTGCAGTGGGAAGTAGTTCACTGACTGGGGAATACAACAGAGCTGGCCTGTAGTGCTTGCTCTAAGTAGCTGTGTGACCTTGGGCAGATATCTGATCTCTCTGGGCTTCATTTCTATTTAAAATGCAGAGGCCTGGACAGCTGTTCTCTGAGCTTCCTTCCGGCTCCACTTTCTATGACTTGCAGTTTGGTTGCCATAAAGTCAGCAGAGGGAGCACTTTTTCTACATCTCATAAATTTTGACTATTATTTCAATACCTCTAAGAAATCAAGGGGTTTGTGAACATTATTGAAACTAAATATTGACAATCCTTCACACAGTTGGTATCAAACCCAAATCTGATTATAAACTTGAGAAAAGTCTAGAAATAATTATTTCTCTTACTTGAATTCCACAATAAAGTCCCACGAGACTTACTTTATAAAGCTCAAGAAGCTAAAATATACCGAGTAATTAGCCACTCCTAAATGGTACAGTATTTATATAGGACCCAGTGAAAGAGAAACACCAGGCCATGTATCTGAGGCTATCTGGTGTCAAAGATGAAAAGGGAAACACACCTCAATCATGAAAGCATTAGAAAACTGGGTGTGACATAAACTAGGTGAGTGATAGGTTTTTCTTTTGCACTTTTCATGTAGATACATTGGGAACAAGCAAGTAGATACAGCTAGAACCTGGAGGCTTGCAAGACATTTGAAATGTGTGATATCAAGCCACAGACAAAGTCGGGTATCTGAGAACCTAAATGAACTTCATCCCTGTATTGTTAGATATCTTATAACTAATCGAGCATCCTTACGCCTTTTTAATTATTAGACGATCTCATAGCATACATATATTAAAGTTTTTATTCCTTAGTAAGAATTTTAAAATCACAAAATAGCATGGCAATATTTATTTTCGGTAATAGAATTTATGGAGTGCTGAAAATACTAGAATATAAAGATGATTTCTAGTTTATCTTCACATACTCAACTTTTCTAAACCAGCTGGTTTCTTGCAGACAGTATTTATTTTTTTTTTAATAATTTAAGACAGCATAAGCTTGTACCAAGCATAAGCATTGTAACAAAAGTGCAACTTTTCAGCAAGTCCTCCCCCAAAGATATTTTAACTCAAAATATCATTAGCACTTATTTTCTCCCTACAAAAATAGCATGTCAGACATCATTAATTGGATGTATTAACAACTATGTACATAAGAGCCATCTTGTAGGCTAAGAGTTTAACGTTGTTTAAACACAGCGTTTGAGGCAAACAGTAGCAACAGCAGCAGCAAATGCACCAAACGGACTGAACGACCCAGATATTTTCTTCACTCATAGTCAGACTGTTGTGTCTCACCCCTTACATAACATTCAAGTGAGATTTCTCACAGTGCTACCTTGGCAACACACTAAAAATATCTAGACAAGGTCTTGGTTTAAGCCTTATTAAAAAAGCTTTCTTTGTGATTATCTAGTATCTGGTTTGGTCTCCAGAAAATACATAGACTTGGAGATAGGAAGGCCTCACAGGGCTCCATTCCACATGTTTACAGCATTTCCAAAGGAAACTGTCCATGCCTTCCTCCTCCACTTTTGTGAATTAACAGAATATAGGATAAATCAGTTTGGACTTTTTAAAGTTCAGTGCACGTTCTGTTTTTTAACAGGAAGATGACACAAACTTAGAAACATGATGGATTAAATAATGACAGGGTAAGAACAGAGGCACTCAATTTCACATATATATGTATATATATGAAATTAAGATGAGTTAATTGATTCACGGTCAATTTCTCAATAAAGTGCTAGCAAATGTACTGAGAATGACTTGGCCTTCCTCATCCCTTTCCCTGACTTAGTTCAGACCATGGCCCAACTCCGCACCTCTTTTAAACGACTGCAGGTACTAAATAAGATACCACTCAAACCACTTCAGAATGGATTGCAACGCGAGCGCCTGCACTCTCACCTCTTCCTCTTTGACAAATGCACGCCTTTAAAAAAGCTAAACATTATAAAATACTGGGGTAAGTCGAACTCGACAAGGTTCTCCTTGTGCCTGTGAAAAGCCTCCTAAACCAGGCAGGACAGCTCTGAGACGCAGGCAGAGACCAGCTACCTGGGGTTCCACGTTACCTTCTCCTACCCTGGTTCAGAGAGCAGACCGTTCTCACTTCCTCGAGAATTCGGTTCTGTATTTTAAAAGAGAATGGAACGTGGCCTAAAAGAAGGCCAAACTTATTATGGGGAGTTCTTCAAAGAAAAAAAAGAATCGATATCTAGGAGGTTCTTTGACAGCTGGTGGGGGCGGGGGAGGGATGTAGGTGTGTGGATAGTGGGCGGTGAGGGGTGAGCAAAACAGGAACTCCACTTGTACACAAGACACCTGTGTTGTTGTGTTGGTTTTTTTTTTTTTTTTAAAGCCTGTCGTGCGTCTCTTACACTTCCTCCCTTAAAAACGTTAAGGGTGTTTTAACTTATTAATATTATTATTCCGCGTGAACCCTGGTCCCCTCTCAAGTGGAGCACGGATTCAGAGGGTTTCCTTTGCTGGCTGCGAGGGATCTTCCTGAGCAGAGCTCTCCGGGTTCCCGGGCTCGCGAGCGCCGGCGAAGGGCAGGTGGGTGCGGCCGTGCGGGTGCGCGGGGTGCAGAGCCCCAGGGGGCGCCACCTCGTGCGGCAGGAGGGTCGCGGCTGCAGCGGCAGCCGCCGCCTTCTCAGGAGGGGGCGACAACACGGAGGACAGGCAGGGGAAGGCGGCCGCGGCGGCGGCGGCTGCGGCGGCGGCGGCGGCGGCGGCCGGAGCGGGGATGCCGGGGTACAGCAATGGGAACGGGGCGGCGGCCGCCGCCGGGTACAGGTACTTTTCCAGGCCGCTCTTGTCCAGGAAGGGCTGCACGTAGGCGGCGGCCGCCGAAGGCGAGAGGAAGTAGAAGGGCAGGCAGAAGGGGGCCGCGGCGGCCGCGGGCTGCGCAAAGGGCGCGCCCCCGCCTCCGCCGAACGCCACCAGCGAGCTGAGCAGGGCGGG
>SJXQ01000435.1:478988-499155 GCA_006408695.1 Aepyceros melampus | reverse complement strand
GGAGGAGTAGGGGGTTGCGGGGGTGGGGAAGCAGGGGGGCGCTCTAGTCCCAGCTGAGAAACTAAAGTGGAGAGGGCGCAACCACCACTTTAAATAAAAATTTGATTCCTCCGAATTCTGCTGGAAGCCTCTAGGATGCGTCGGAAGTGGGCACTTTCCAATGAAGGGAAAGGGTAAGCAATTTAACAAATGAAAGTGAGCCCTGGGAAGGAGGTGGAGGTTGGGTAAGAATCCTAACACTGCTCCTCTCTGGGTTGCCCTCCTTCATCGGGGGTGGGTTGGCCTCCCTGAACTGACTTACCATTCTGTAAAGCAATTATCTTCTGATGTTGCTGCTCCGTTAAGGCTGTCAAAGCTTTTAAGTGTTTCAAAGTTAATTCCAGGACTACCGCTTTTTCCAGATGCCCCAGAGTCTGCAATGATGCAAAAAAGAAGGGAGCACTTGGTTACTTAAAAACATACATTTGGCTTGACTGGCTCTCCATTTGGCACAGCAACTTAAGCAAATACTTGAAAGAAGTACTATTCCTATACTTCTTGAGTTTTCCACCATACAGGTTATAAATGATTTCTTGCCTTCAGTTGTGAACACCTACTCTTGAGTTTGCAGGAAACCTACACTATAGCACAAGTTGTAAGGCATGTGATATTTACATTTATTCTTATATCTCTTGGGAGTGGTACCAGGCTATTAACACGACCCCGGAGAACAGCAAAGAATAAAAATGTGCATCTTACTGTCAACTTTAGATGTTCAGGCAGTAAGTCTTTCAGCTGAGCAATGCATTCATTAATTCGGTCTCTTCTTTTCTTTTCTATTAATCTGTGCGGTAATTTGTAGGTATCCTACAAATATGAGTCATGGAAGAGAAAAAAACGATAAGCTAAATATTCACTTACTAGATATAACAATACTGCCCCCTCCTCAATACTACGTGAGAAACTATGCCCAAGACACCTCTTTCCTCTGGGCTGTTCTGAAATGCAATTTAAATTCAGGTATGATGTTTAATCTCCCCCTGGAGTATCCAGCAAACCACTTAAAATTCACAGTTGGGGAAGCTCAAAGGCTGGAATATATTTGCGGGCAGAGCTTCCCTGTGAAATCAATGGCCCTAATTAACTACCCAGGCAGGTTATGGGGAACATCGGAAACTACACTTACCTTGCTATCGTCTCGCTTCATGCTCCTTTTGGGTTTACACATATACAAAGAGGGATAATCCAGTCTGCAAAACAGAAATCAGCATCAGGCACCCATTCGGGGTTCAGGTATGATGTTTAATCTCCCCCTGAGAGTATCCAGCAAACCACTTAAAATTCACAGTTGGGGAAGCTCAAAGGCTGGAATATATTTGCGGGCAGAGCTTCCCTGTGAAATCAATGGCCCTAATTAACTACCCAGGCAGGTTATGGGGAACATCGGAAACTACACTTACCTTGCTATCGTCTCGCTTCATGCTCCTTTTGGGTTTACACATATACAAAGAGGGATAATCCAGTCTGCAAAACAGAAATCAGCATCAGGCACCCATTCGGGGAGGGGCTCTGCCCTCGCCCGCTCCATACCACTTTCTGGAGAAAAAAAAAAATTCAAACTGAAGCCTAGACAGATTTTCGCAAGGGTGCGTGCACCTTACCCTATAAAATCTCTATGTTCCAGTAACTGTCTCTCTTGCAAATGAGGAATTCCTTCGTCCATGTTCAACCGCTGTCCGTTTCCTCTGTTTCGATTTTTGGGGTTTATAATCTGTGGGACGGTAGCTTTGGGAGATCTTGGGGGATCTGTAGGTCTCCAGTCTCTCTCTTTCTCTCTCTCCCTCTTCAGTGCAGTGTTGAAAGTGTGAAGCAGTTGGTCCCCCCCTCCCGCCGCGCTTGCTCTCTCGCACACACACGCACACACACGCACGCACACTCGCGCCGGCCCTACTGCGCTGGTAGTTTGCTCTCACTCCGGGCAGTGTTTGGCCACAGGGCACGCGCGTCGCCGTTCTTCCCGAGGGCGGTGCAGTCAGCTGGGGAGTGGGAGGGGGCGCCGGGGGTGCGGGGCGGCCGGGGCTTCCTCGCCTCGGAAGTGCGACTCCCTCCAGCCGTCCGTCATGACGGTTCAGGAACGTGAACGTGGCTTTTTGCCTTTCCACCGACTGTGCTGTTGGTTTGGACCAGAGAAAGGAAAGAGAAAGAGAATTCGCGGCGGGTCAACTTCAGTCCCAGAGGACAATTTGGAAACTTGTTTGCTCACCGCTGGGCGGCCTGGTTGGGGGGGAACCCCTTATAGCCCTGATTGGAGGTTGTCCCGAAAAGGGACAATTTGAAACCCGCTCCCTGAAGGATTTAAGACAAATGCAACTATAGCCACTAGGACAGAATGTGCAACCCGAGTGTCTTTCGGCCACACGGTGTTCCTGGGCCACCCAGACTTCCCGCAGCCGCCGAATTGCGGTGCCACTAGTCACAGCCGCAGATGACGACGTTCGGGGCCTCAGGCGCTCCCGGAGGGACGCAGCGGGGAGGGAGGGGAGAGGATGGGGTGGCAAGAGAGGGGCGACGGCGGAGAAGCATTGCAGCAGTATCGTTCGCGGGCTCAACTCTGCCGCCCCTCCGCGCCTCGGGTGGCGCTGCGTGCTTTCCCCGCCCCCTCCCCCCGCGTGTGATAAGCGTCGCCGGGAGTGTGCAGAGCCCACGTTTACTACCGCTGGCACCTCCAAAGCCTCCCTCCTTAATCCTGTCTCCAACGGGTACCAGCACAGGGCCAGCAACGTGATCCGACCTGCCGCGGCTGCCACATCACTGCGCGGGGAACCCGTGCGCGCGCGCGCTCGCCCTGCAGCCGCGGCGCTCGGCGCGGGGAAGCACAGGCCAGCGGAGCAGGGCTACCTTTCCCCAGAGCCATCCCGGGAACATGACTCACTGCTAGTGAGAGTTACCCGGAGGTGCCCGCATTTGCGCAGCGGAGGGCCAGAGACCTTGGAGGTCAAGCGTGGGGAAGCGCCTTCTGCGGGACCCCCAGCTCTCTGGCCCCGCTGCCACCACTTGCGTCTGCCAGGGCAAGGATGGAGAGACGATATCTTAATCTGTCTGTATACAAGTAGATCGATTTCAAACCCAATGTCTTTCCTTCCTGCATTCTCCCGAGTGATCCCCGAAACATTCGTTATTGCCAGTGGCACGTGAACCAAGGGGCGATGTACGCTGAAATGCACGCGCACCCGGGCGCAGCAGGGACCGGGGCAGTCGCTACGTGTCCCCCAGCCCGCCCCGCCGAGCACGGGTTCCGGGGACGGGTCTGGGTCGCGGGAAGCGGCGGCCGGGAGGAGGTCACGTGTCTGCGGGAGTCGCGTCTCCTCCCCGCCTCCGGGAACCGCCGGGGCTGCGGCCGCGTTGCTGCAGTCTCCCGGGTCCTGGGCGGAGACGCGCCGCGTCTGGCTTCGTGACTCCGGCGGCGGCGGCGGCGGCTCGGGTTCCGGGGACGGGTCTGGGTCGCGGGAAGCGGCGGCCGGGAGGAGGTCACGTGTCTGCGGGAGTCGCGTCTCCTCCCCGCCTCCGGGAACCGCCGGGGCTGCGGCCGCGTTGCTGCAGTCTCCCGGGTCCTGGGCGGAGACGCGCCGCGTCTGGCTTCGTGACTCCGGCGGCGGCGGCGGCGGCCCAGGCTCACCCCGCCGTGAGCAGACGCTCGCGGCCTGTCCGCTCCGTTTGCCCAGAGGGCCCTCTAAGGTCTCGACTTCCTCCAAGAGGGAGGCGTATTTTGCTCCAAACTGGCAATTTAATCATGATAATACTTTAAAAGTATTTTTTAGACCTAGAGCCAGTCTCTCTTTCCAAGTGATTGGGTGATTAATTTCCTTTGGTGGGAAGGACAAATGGTAGGTCTAAAAGCAGCATACCCCTGCGGCACTGTGTCGTTTAGTCCTCTTGTTCTAAATAACACCCCCTTCCCCCACCCCCAAAGGGAGGGGCGGGGAATGTTTCAAAGTGAATAATTTTAAAAAATGAAATACCAGCACCCCTTATAGGTTTCTGACGGTTTGGAGAAGGAAGAGGGTGTAAATATTTGCTCTAGAGCCAATTTTTCACTTGAAAAGGATGGTTGGAGTATTTAGGGAAAACGTAGTGAAGACTGCCTCTTGGCCTTGAGGGTAGAGCGGACCAGACCCAAGGCAGACAGCTTACCAGGACAAACCTTAGGGAGCTGGTCCCAGGCAGACTCTAAGGCAATAGGAAGAATTGGGAAGGAAGTCTGGCCGATCAGAAGTGTGTTAATTTTGGATGTAAACTTCCCCTAATTCAAAGACAGAGAGGCCTTGCTGCAAATGAAGGCTTCCTGTCACCACTTTCATCTCCCTCTCTTCCCTATCTCTTCTGTTCCAACGTTCCTGTTTTCTCTTTTACTCCTTTCTTTTTCTTATAGCTCAGGCTCTAAGTGGAGTCTTTGCTCATGTTTGGTCTCTTGGGTTACTCTCATTCCTCTATTTCTTCCTTTTTCACGCCCACTTTTTTACTCTTTTTTTTTTTCCCCCTCACCTTTTATTTTTCTCTTCCTACCTTTACCCTCATTAAATGTCTGCTTTACTCTTTCCTTGTAGCTTTTGCTGTCTTATTTCCTTTTTGTAAATTTCTCACCTCACTCTTCTTGTTTTTTCACTCCCCTTAAATTTAAATCCTACTCCTTTTCTTTCAGAGACTTTTGCCTACTGGAACATCAGGCATCATTTAATGCCTCTGAATGTCACTTTGCTGCAAGGACGGTGTGACAATAGCTACAAATATATAGCACTTACAATTAGAGTACTGGGGACCATTCTAAAGGGCTTTTAATGTAGTAACTCATGTAAGGTAGTACTATTGTCACTACTTCTCAGATGAGAAAATAGACATATAGGGAGATAAAATATGTTCATGGCACCAGAGCTAGGATTTAAGCACAGACATTCGGCTCCAATGTCTGCATTCTTCACTGTTACCCCTGGATGTGAACAGTGAGGACAAGATCTAAATGTTAACTAGCTGTTTCAGGGATATTTCTGAATTTACATTAAGAGGGAGTGTGCACATTTGTTATTGTGTGTGTGTGTAGAAGAGAGATGGGAAAGGGAGAGACGTTAGTATTGGAGCCCATGGTAGAGAAAGTAAAAGGTATGGGAAAAAAAAGGAAGGGTGGCAGTCTTTAATCAGTGAGCAATTTCATTGGCATCTAGCCCCAAATGTATTGATTTAAACCAAAATATCTTAATTAATTGTCATAATTTGTTATAATTTCATACAGATGGACAGAGGAAAGTACAGTTGAGAAAAAGGCTAATTGGGACCAGCTGTTTACTTCCGCTGAGCAAACTAAGCTGAACTCAAATGTGATGTCTCAGGTTAGTGATAGGGAAGTTCACCTGTGGTAAGTTAAGAAAAGGAAACAAACTCACCTAACAAAGGAACAGAAGACTAGAATGCCCTCTTTGGGTATGTTTAAAAATAGGTTGAGTCTTATCTTTTTAGGAAGGTTTAATACTGTCCTGCTGAAAGCCAAGAAGCTACAAGATCAGCTCAAAGCTCCTTTGAGCCTATAATTAAAGAGTTTTGTGCTGCTTTGCTTTCAATTAAAGATACCCATCTTTCGCCTTTTAATGGTGGAGGGAGGGGGTGCTGCTGCTATTGCTTTTCTTGGTTAAGTAGGGAAATCACTTAAAATCATTTGGGACTCTAATTAAAGAGAACACTTACTGCAGGTCCCACCCCTCTCCCGTCACCCTGGCCTAATTATTCTAAGCCCAACACTCATTATAGTCACCTTGTGACTTTGGAAGGTCTTATGATGTTTGCAAAGTCTTGAATTTCCAACAGAAAGTGAACTCTCCAGAGAGGATTAGATTTCCATGGAGAAGAGGTATCCTATCTTTTTAGGATTCTACAAGGTTTGCCAGTCTCCTGGAGCGGTGACTACGGTGTTTGGGACAAACTACCCCTGCATCTCTGATGGCCTTTAAGGCCCCAGATATGCCCAGGAGTGTGGAGCCTCCTGCCTGCTGGAGAGGTGCACCATCAGGTGTGCAGAGGCCTTTCTTAATCACCTCTGTTTTGGGTGAAGTGAAGTGAAGTCGCTCAGTCGTGTCCAACTCTTTGCAACCGCATAAACTGTAGCCTATCAGGCTCCTCCGTGGGATTTTCCAGGCAAGAGTGCTGGAGTGGATTGCCGTTTCCTTCTCCAGGGAATCTTCCTGACCCAGGAATCGAACCCGGGTCTCCCGCATTGCAGGCAGACGCTTTACCATATGAGCCACCAGGGAAGCTCTGTTTTGATTAGTGGACAAGAATTTGGTCATTCTATATCGTTTTACATCAAAAAAAACCCTTCATGAATCAGTTTAAGAAAATCGAAATGCTTAGGGTTGATGCTAAAATCAAAGTGGAGGCCATGGGGGCCGTGGACTAGAGGGAGATGATAGATAGGGATGTGTGAAGCCCCTGGGAACTCCTCCTCTGGGCATGCACACTGCTCTCAGGGGAGAAAGGTTAGTGTTGTCAGGCACATCACAGGAAGGAGATACACCACCCCCTAGGAGCATCTAAGGAGGGAAAATCCCACTGCTATTCACCAGAAGCCAGATAGGACTTCACATCATTGATAATGCTCTTTGCTGATGGCACCAGGTTTAAGATTCCAGAACAGGAGGCTGGGGTTTCTAGTTGCATCTTCAGCAAATTAGCACAAGTGTCTCTATTTAATTCGTAAAAGAACTTCAGTCTTTCTGTAGGCTACCAATTAATGTGTCTTTGTGTTGTTAACATACACATGAATCACATTTTATATATGCAGCACCACTCAAGAAGTTTATATGCTTACTAGACTTTGCATAGCACCATGGAGCAGGTAATACTAAATATAGGAAATGATTTTATTACTACTGCAATTATCTGCAGAATTATTGAAATTGTTGAAATAATTATATGAAATTATTTTGTGCTTATCACAAACACTCATGCATGTGGGCCGGAATTTAGCATATGCTCAATGTTCCTGGAGTTCTTACATACAAAAGATAACTAGAGGAGAGCCAAGCCTAAGACCTCTGCAGGGGATCCCCCTGGCTCTTCTCTCCTTAAGTATCTGCCTGGTTCCTCCCACGCCCAGGGGCTTCTCATACTAATAGAGACCAGAAAAGTAGAGTGAGAAGCAGATGACACATCCATAAGAATTTTCACAAAGTGATCACTGCCCATTTCTGGGTTCTCAGGCCAGCTGTATAGTGCAAATAAGAGAAGCTTAAGAGAAGCTGATGAAGAGGGGACTTTTTAACTCCTGTGTTTCTTTTGTCACTGTTGGTGAAAATCCTTAGAAATTCTTTAAGAGATATATATTTGTGCTATTGTGTAAAACACAATAGGAATAAGATATACTAAATAGTCACTTATTTCACCTGCCCATTAAGGGTGTGGTTCTTGACTCAGTCTTCAGAGGGTGTCCACCCAATGCAGAGAGCTATCTATAATAGAATCTGGCACTTTTATAAAGGCAACAAAAGACTAGATTTAACCTACACTTTGAATTATTGGTATAAATTTTATTCAGTTAAAGCAAGAATTCATATATAATTATGAAAAAAATCGTGTTTCTAATATTATAGTTCTCATGCACAAGGAAACTAATGGCAACCTAACCTAGGTGTAAGTATCAGTTAAGAACTGCATTTAAGCCAAAATAATAGCAGTTTAAACAAATGAACTTCTTTCCTAATCCCTTAAAAGAAATGTGGGGGAAAGGAGTCCAGGGGTAATGTGAAGTAGTAATAGTGTCATCACTATCCCAGACTTATGTTCCGTTCTACACCATCTTCAGGATTGCCTCATTGTCATAAGATGGATGCTGGAGCTCCTGCAGGGAAGGATAAAAGGGTGTTTACTAGCTGAGTCTCCTTAAAGAGCTTTTCTTATAAGTTCCACCCATTGATTTCTGCTTTGTGCAATCCTATCCCTAGGGACTAGAAATACAGTTTTCTATTTAAGGCTTCCTCCAAAATGTAGGGAGTTCTTTACTAAAGAGGGAGTAGAGAAGATATCAGTTGGCACTAACCATCTCTGTGGTGGTAACAACGAAAGGAAATGGCTTGTTCGGATCCTTTTCATTTTTTCATCAGTGGGTCTTTTTTTTCCCTCCACCATGCCATATGTGTTGGCAATGTCCCTTTATTGTATAAGGTATTTAAAACCAATTTCAGAAAAATTTCAGTCTTTCCATAAGCAATTGCACATACTTAACTAATTCCTTAAGCACGTGGTCTTTAACATCTGTATTTGTAAGTTCTATTAATTGCAGAACTCTGCTTTTCTAGGGAGGGAATTTAAAGTGTTTGCTTTACTTCCTTTAGAATGCAAATTGCAGCTGCAGTGTTTTCTGGAAAACAATTGTCTTCCTTTTAATGTAGTTGCATCTGTCCCCTTGCTCTGCCTTCTGCCCCAGGCATTTGAATTGAAGAGACTGAGAGGGACTGAACAGAAACTTCCAGCAGTAATTTACCTTCAGATAGTTCTCACCTGAAGGGAGCTAGGACTTTGCTCTTCCGTCTACTTGGAGCCAAGGTGATATAGTATACTTTATATCAGGAGATTAGGAGAAGAGCTTTGTGACTGCAGTTTTGGAGCAGATGACGGAGGAGAGAAGAGGTGGGTGATTGTAATAAGATGCAAGCAAGCAGGGCTAGTCTCTGAGATGAATCGGGAGGTGAATTCTGGAAGAGAATGCAGCTTTGGAACATTTTTAGTGGACAGGTATTAAGGCAGATGTCTTACAACTTTATTTAGATCTCTCCGTTTTTTGAATGAGGCACCACTATACTTTATAGCTGGACAAACTCAGATTTAGAGACTTCAGGTAACTTGCAAAGCCAGACAGCAGGGAACCTGGGTCCTGAGGTGTGCTCCTGGTGTAGTCACCAGCAGAGTCTGGTGCTGTTACAGGAACCTTCCCTCTTCAGCCCTCAGGGGAATCCCCAGTCAAGACTTTCACCTCCTTTGGTAAAGCCGATACTCCAGGCTTTGGGAGCCATCCCCAGAGGCTGTTTCGAGGAGTTATTGAGAAATGAAGAAGATGGTGAGAGGGGCCATTCTTGACCCCCTTCTAATTGTGGAGTGGTACTCCTGATATGGGTGTTCCTATGTGGGAATTTTGAGTGTTTCCTCACAGATGGACACATGGATAAACATCGTGGTTAGCCCACTGGATGAAGCTGCCCAGCATCTTGAAATCTGCCATTCTATCTTCATCTGCTAAACTGATATTTATTGTGCACTGTGAGGAGCATTAGGGATTCAGTAAGGAACCTTGTCTCAACAGCCTTACAATTTAATGGATCATAATTTCTCAAAGAGGAGCTGTCACTAAGGAAGCTGAGTAGTTATCCTAAAGCCTTGTCATGTTCCAAAGTGTATACTCAGACACCTCCTTTTCAGGGCATTTGACATACCCTTACAGCTGTGCTTCTCTAGAAAGCACTTTAGAAGTCATTCCAGAAGGTGTAGTCAGTGACCTTTGTCTATGGTTAAGCCTTGTCCTCCTGTAAACAGAATATCCCTCAATAGGAAGATGGACAAGGAAAATACTATCTGCCCCACTCCCACAAGCTGCCGAGCCCATCATTACCCTCCCCTGATGTACCCTGACTTCTTGATATTGGTGGGAATGCCCCCTTCAACACCCCCCTCTCCAAGCATCTACAACTTTACTCTGTATGCTCTTCATCTGCTCTGCCTCTGATTCCGCCATCTCCTGTGACCTGATCTTCTCTTAGCTTAGTGTTTGAGCTTGCTTTCTTTGATATTTGAATCTAAACTTTGCCCTGTGGCTTATGAATCGGTTTGCCTCCTTGGTGTTCCGTATCCTTTGTAGTCTCCAGTACGAAGCTCTTGCTCATCCTTGTCACTTAGCCCTCACCCTGGCCTCAGCTGTTTGGTTGTTGCCCCTTTTTAGGGGGAGATTTGGACAAATCTTGGACTTCCCTGGTGGTTCAGATGGTAAAGTGTCTGTCTATAATGCAGGAGACCTGGGTTCGATCCCTGGGTCGGGAAGATCCCCTGGAAAAGGAAATGGCAACCCACTCCAGTACTATTGCCTGGAAAATCCCATGGACAGAGGAGCCTGGTAGGCTACAGTCCATGGGGCCGCAAAGAGTCGGACACGACTGAGCAACTTCACTAGTGGCTTAACTGACTTCCTCTGCTCCGCAACAAGTTGGAGCAGTTTTGAAAAAGATGATAAGCCATTACAATGGCCCTTAGCATCCAGGATGTAGATTTTACCATCCTGTAAAAGGGCATGTCTTCCTCACCACTAGTCTGTTGACTTCCTCTTCTTTGTCTTCAGTCTGGAAAGGAACCTGGGTAGGGCTGCCACTTGGGGCAGCCTGGTGTCCATACCCCTGTGGCTGCATGGACTGGCTGGCAAATTTAACAAGATTGCTTGAACATAAAGCCAAAAAATTGGTGGTGATTTTTGACCCTTTCTTCTCCCCTATTCCCCTTATCCAATTAATAACAATGTCCTGCAAATGCCACTTCTTAAATCCACATTAAATCCATCCTAATTTTTTTTTCTATTCTCACTGCCTATACCTGAGATCAAGCCCTCATAATTTCTTACTCCCAATACTGCAAAAACTTCTTAACTGACTTTTAACAGTTGAGGTTGAGTGAGGAAAACAGAAACTCTACATATCTCACTCAAGTAGGAAGGATTTAACCTAGGAGATTGGAAACATACATAATTTTGCATATATAAGCTGGGGCAATCAAGGTTAGGAATAATAGCTACCAACCTTAAGGGAATCTTGACCGTTTGAAATTTCAGGAAAGTCTGAATGCCTTTGGACTCAGCAGTCTGCCTTGCTGAAGAGGCTGACTTGCAGGGGCTTGCCTGGAAGAGAATATGAACCTCCTCTCTGCTGACGTGGCTGGAGAAACGTAGTGTATCTCTTCCACTTTCCTCCTCTGCACAAAGGCCTCTCATCAGTATCATCTAAACTGAAACCCTGTGGGCACGGGAGAGTATAGAACATCATCCCCAAACCACCTGTCATGAGAGCCTGGGGAGAAGGCAGTGGATCTGGGGTAGAGTTGACGGCAGACAGCTCACGCCCATATCCACGGTGTAGGACTGTCTTCTGCCTCCACAACCCCTAATTCAGTTCTACACGATGACCAGAGCAAGCTGTTCATGTCAGTCCCTTGATCAAAACCTTTTGTTTCCCATTTCTATCAGGTTAAAATAAAAATAAGAAATTCTTCAGTGGCCTGAGAAACACTGTCTGTGACTTGGCCTCTGCCAGCGTCCTCCTTGCATCTCTCATTTCTCTGTCTCTCTTTCCAGCATGCTGGCCTCCCTGTAATCTTTCTTTTTAAAATGTACTCTGACCTTTCAGGTCCTTCACTAATATTGTCCCAACTTCCCTACAGATTGAAATGCCTTTTCCCCACATCCCAAACTCCCTTCAACTCTTGTCCTCCTAGTCATCTTTCATGGGGTCATGTGAACTGAAGCCTTGTTCCAGGAAAAGTCATAACCCAGTCACCTAGCATTTGAAGGAGCCTCGTAGGTGCAGGAGGTAGGAAATGTAGCATTGGCTCCTACCCTTCCATCCTCCGCCTGGCACCTCCCCATATGATCTGGCTCTAATGAGCAGAAGCACTGGGCACTTCTGCAAGTTTCTTGGCCTCACCAGGTATATGAAGATCAGAATCGTAAATGCTTCTAAGATGGCAGGAATCCCAGGAGCCCGGCAGGGTCTCTACTGGAGGTGTAGGCAGTTCTGTTGGGACCTAGGATCTGGGCCTCTGGAATGGCCGTTGGTCACCATGCCAGGGTGGACATGTTCTGTGCCCAGAAGGCAGTCAACTCTGCCAGCATGCTTCCTACCAGTCTTGGTGAGTTGGTGTTCACTCACAGAATTGTACTTCCTTTTGCAGTGTGCATAGGCAAGGCAGAGCCTTCAGGGGCTGAAACTAGCCCAACTGATTCCACAGGTCCTCTAGAGACTGTGGGCTGGAGATGTGACATCCAGGGCCTGGCTCTCTGAGGCCAGCAGTGGGGTGGGGGTGCAGTGTTTGGCATGGCAGTCTGTGTTTACAGGTCTGCTGGGCAGAGTGGATCACAGGAGGGGGTCATGGGGCAGCGCCAGCGAGCTCGGTTACCAGGAGTGCAGCGAGAAACAAGCACCGTGCCAGGATGTAGGAGTCAGTCCTCAGACTGCGGAACAAAGTGGGAGTTGGGAGCCAGTGAAGCCAGCCTATCAGAATGCCAAACTGGTAGGCACAGAGGAGACAAGGAGTGAGGCAACAGTGCACACAAAGGAGAGCTGGAGCGAGATGCAGGAGGCAGGAACCAGGTTGGCATGAAATGCTGCTAATGCGGGGCATTTTGCAGTGGGGAGAACCACTTCCACCCTCACCCCAAACCAACTTTGCATTTACTCCTGGCACTCACATTTGCAGAAACACAGAGGTACTATTTCCTAATATATTCAGACAGATAGCATTGATTTTCCTCATCATGAGATTGCAAAATAAAGGCTACACATATCAAACCCAGGTCCTTGGTGATCCAGTCCATACAATTCTGAGCCTATTGTGATTTTAGATAGTAATGCTAATGATTTTTCTGGAATCTATGGTGTTTTTTTTTTTTTTTTTTATGTTTTAGAAATTCTGCCTCAGACGTAGGTAATGAGATAGACACGTCGCATATTTCTCTCTTGTTTCATATTATTTCGCATTCCTGTTTATGGTGACAGAACGTTGTGGGCTCTGGCTTTAAGACCAAGAGACTTGCATTCAAGTGTTGTTTTCCCCTGTCCAGCTGACCTTGGGAAAGTTATTCATGTGTTAGTTTTCTCAAATGAAACCCAGAGGTATTGGTGCCTACTTCTACCTGGTTTTTGTGCAGGTTGGTGACAATGCACAGAGAACCTCTGCAGCCTACTGGGAGAGCAGTTGTTCAGTTGCTCAGTCGTGTCCGATTCTTTGAGACCCCATGGACTCAGCACACCAGGCTTCCCTGTCCTTCACTATCTCCCAGAGTTTGCTCAAACTCATGCCCATTGAGTTGGTGATGCCACCCAATCATCTCATCCTCCATCGTGTCCTTCTCATCCTGCCTTCAATCTTTCCCAGCATCAGGGTCTTTTCCAGGGAGTTGGCTGTTCGAATCAGGTGACCAAAGAGGTAAGCAGTAAATGATAGCTATTATTGTTCTCCTTTAGCTTCCAGGTTAAAATTATGAGTATCATAGAGTATGGTTTGAAAATAATTGATAGATTAAATAACATATTTTAAGTTCAAGAGGTAAACCTATTGCTTTCAGTTGTTCTTGCTTTTACTAATAGGTGAATAACAAGTAAAATAGAAGGCCAGACCTGTCTCTGTGATTTTCCACTAATGAGGTGTAATTCTATTTCATGTCCTGGTTGAAAATGGGCACCACTCACCACAACCATATGATTTTGAATCATACTCTTCATCAGAAAGCTCTTCTGAGAGGTCACATAGTTCCACATTTTTGCATGAGTGTGGGGAGACACTGTCAGCCCATGCTTTATCTTAATTAAAGTCTTCTTCAGGTCTTCAATGAATGACATTACTGAATTCAGTTTCAAGGGTTTTTTTTTTAATTATTATTTATTTTGGCTGCAGCGGGCCTTGGCTGCACCCAGGCTTTCTCTAGTTGCGGTGAGCTCTAGTTGCAGTGCTCGGCTTCTTGTTATGGTGGCTTGCTTGCTGCGGAGCACTGCCTCTAGGCACACGGCCTCAGTAGTTGTGGTGCCAGGGCTGGTTTACCCCGGGGCATGTGGGATTTTCCTGGACCAGGGACCGAACGGCAAAGTAGATTCTTAACCACTGGACCACCAGGGAAGCCCCTCAGTTTCCAGTTCTGTTACCTGGCTGTAGAATATACATGGACTTATTTCTGCTTTATGCCATCTACCCTAATAATAATAGCAAGCACTTTTGTAGCAGTTATTTGGGGTCATGCTCTCTTTCAGTGTTTTACAAACGTTTATTTACTGCTAAGTGGTCCTTTGAGATGAAACCTGTGATGAAGCCATTCAGAAAAGAGGAAAACTGAGGCACAGGAGGCACTAATTTGCCCACACGACACAGCTCGTAAGGGGCAGAGCCAGGGTTCCATAGTCGGTGCCCACAATCCCCTGTTTTATTTCCTCTCTGCATGATGGCCTCTCCAATATCCAGAGGAAAATGAAGCATTTCTATTCACTATCTGTGACTTTTTGTTTAGAGAAGAGAGGTTCATGTGCAGGAAGGAACTTGGGCTTTGGAACCTGAAACTGAGCACAAAGTTAAACTTTGCCCTGTTTGTCTGAAGGCAAGGTATTGAGCTTCTGCAAACTCCAGCATCCTCACTGTTTATATAGTGAAGATATTAAGTACCTGTTGTGAGGGTGACAAATACTTTGTGTGATACATAGAAGGATGCACGCCCAAGAAAGATGTCCCGACGTTGTTTACTAAATATCTAAATATATCCAAATGCCCAATTATTGGTGGTTTCTTTCCTCCTGAATATTAAATTCTTGACTTCTTTTTAACTTTTCAGCTTAGAAAAATAGGGGAGAACTTGATCGCTCAGTTAATAATGAAGCACGTCTGTGTAGAAAGCATTTTCTTCATCAGTGCTGTGCAGCAGGACTTTCTGTGATGATGGAAAGGTTCTGTAATCTGTGCTGCCCAGAATGCTGGCCACTAGCCTTGTGTGGTTATTGAGCTTTTGAAATGTGACTGGTTTAACTAAGACCCCGATTTTCAATTTTTATTTAATTTTAATGAATTAAAATTTGAGTGTAAATAGCCACATGCACTTAGTGGATAATTGTATTGCTCAATGAAAGTGTAGATGGTTTAATCAGGTCCAAAAGGCTCACAAGCAGATAATTCTTTAAAAAAAAATCAAGTCAGTTTCTCAGGCTGTTCTTTTTCTAAGGTATCTAAGACTTCTGTGTGGGAAAGACAAAATATCAGTTATCAAGCACAAATTCAGGCAAATAAAGAGAAGCTATAGCCCTCAACTCTGGGTTTTATGATATTTGACAGATCCATTTTAATTTTACTGGAATCCAAATGACATAGCTCATCAATATTTTGATCATGAATTTTCTGTGAATATTTTAGTTGCTTCCCATAAATAGATAGTAATGTAATAATTTTAATACTGCATGTAATACCATATGCCTATTGGATAATGTAAGAAGTAGGATGCTGGTAAACCATTAACTAGTTCTCTGGGGAAAATATGTGCATGTATGTTTGTGTGTATATATATAGTTCAGTATACTTTTTACTGTTCTAAAGGATATGTAGCAAAGCACACATTTACACATAACAATAAAATTACAGTATTTTCTAAACTCCATGTAGTCAGTTGATTCTCACTGAATGCTTTTATTGGTTTTTTGCCAAACTCTATCCCTTGCCAACCTATGGTTGCAATTAATTTACAAGTGTAATTCCTACATGAATGTTGGTTTATTTTTTTATTTGTTATGAGTTGCTATGTTAATGTTCTGTAATATTACATTCATAACTAAAGGTGAAAGTGAAGCAATGAAGACATCTGTTGGAACCTCACTCACTCATCAACGATATGAGCAACTTCTTTACTAAACCAGATAATTTCCACATTCTGGAAAAATATTTCCTGAATTTTTAATGCTATACACAATATGATGAGTATAGACATGACACATTTAATCTGCATGATTAACGTTTTCTCTATCACTTTCTTGAGTCTAAGCGTTGACAAAATAGTAAACCAAGCCCTAATCTGTAGCGCTTGCCAATTTCCACAGCATACACACTCCCACCACCACCAATTTTAAGCTACTGATGCAACATCACTGAACATGGAGTTGGGAAGTTACCACAGACATAATTAATCTCAAGAGCACAGAGAATAGAAAAATGTAGTAAAACAATTAGGAAGTGATGAGTTTTGAGTATTTATTACTTTTGTTGTTAATATGATTTATTTAGTTTCTGTTTATATAATTTAATTTCTAATAATGTCTAGCCCAGAATTAGTCTTGTATTCACAGCATTTATATTGAGAGGCTGCTCTTTGCCAAGACTAAGTGCTAGGGCTATAAATATGAACAGAGCCTGCCCCAAACACGTGCTTGCCCTCTCTCTACCTACTTTTTCTCCCTTGATGATCTCATCTAGGCTTATGGCTTTAATATCGTCTTTATGTTGATGACTTCCAAATTTATGTTTCCACCTTCATTCTCATGGCAAGCTCCAGACTCATAAATCCAGCTGCCTAATTGATGACTCCCCTTGGATATCTTAAACTAGTTGTCTTAAACTTGATTGTTTCAGTCTGATACATCTTAATGTCCACCTTCTGCCCCAAAGCCGCTCTTGTCAACGACACTACAGTACACCAGTTGATTGAACCCCAAATTTAAGAGATATCCTTGGTCCTCCACTCTCATTGCTCTCTGCATCCAGTCCAATAGCACGTTCTGTTCTAAAATATTTCCTGAATGTGGACAGTGCTATCAGCCTGGTCTCATCCCTTGGGACTAGGAAGAGACTCTCATTTGAACCTCCCTCCAACTCCCACCTCATCCCACCCCTCTAGGTTGTCACAGAGTACCAGCTTGAGCTCCCTGTGTTAAACAGCAACTTCCCATTAGCCGTCTGTTTTACATATGGTAATGTATATGTTTCAGGGCTCCTCTCTGTTTGTCCCACACTCTCCTTTCTCAAGTGCATCCGTGTTTGTTCTCTACGTCTGCATCTGCATTTTATTTTCTTCATAGCCTTAATCTCAGGGTTCAAAATTGTCTTAATAATATGTTTATTGTCTTTGTAACCCCTTATCAGACACATCATTAAAACAGAAACTTTATGAAATCAGAAATCTAATGTACCACATTCACCTAGTAAGTGAGTATTTGTTGAAAAAAATGAATGAAAACAGGCATTTTGCCCCAGGCTGCACACAGTAGATGGACAAGAAGATAAAAGAAGCTGCATAATAAGTGCTATGAAAGGGGTTCATGGAACAGTGTAATGACTGCTATGAAAGGGGTTCATATGGGGTATTCTAGCATCTATAGGAAAAGTACCTTGGCGGTCTTTCCAGAGGAATGACTACTGGGAAGAATCTTGATGCAAAAATAGGAAAGTACAGCCAGGTTAAAGAGAAAAAGAGCAGGTGGATTTTCAGGCAGAGGAGGTTGGTGGGGCAAGGGCACAGTGGTGTGAATTAGAAAGGTATTAAGGGCATTGCAGGTGGTTTGGCTACCTGGGAGCCTAAAGTGAAAAGTAAGAAAATGCCTCATCACAGATGACTTTGTATGACCTACAGAGAGATTTTAAATTTGTCCAGGTGGCAGTTAGGGGTCCTTGAAGGGTTATAATCTGTGTCACTTTTGCATTGTAAAAAATTCATTTCAATGATATTCTGGAGAATAGATTGAAGGGGAGGGATGCTGAAGTAGGATATTAGTTGGGTGGATATGGCCATTGTCAAGATAAAAGACCCTAAGGAAGTAGCAATGAAGATAGAGAATGATAGGGAGAAGTAGTTTAGAAGTATATTTAAGGGATTGAAGCCCAACTTATTGCATTAAATAAGGGAGAAGAAGGGACAGGAATGACTCTCAGGTCTTTGGCTTGGGTGACTGGGCAGAGAGTGATACCACCACCAAGAACAGAGAATAAAGGAGGAGAATGTGAGACAGATTTCACTATGACATGTTTGAGGTGCCAGGAGGGTGGAGGAGACGCCTGAGACACCCTTGCATAGTTGGATCTGAAGCTTGGGGGAAGGATAGGATGTGAGGTTTACCTTTGAGAGTCAATGGCATACATGATGTGAGTGTCTGAGAGAATTCCACAGACATAGAGACTAGAAGGGAAGTGGGTCAAGGCTGGAACGCTGTCAAATAGCAGTTTTTATGCATTGGAAGGAAGAAGATTAATCCAAGAATGGGACCAAGGTGGAATAGTCAGAGAAAAAGGAAAAGAGTCAGGAATAACCTCTTGCCCAGAGGTGCCTGGCTTCTTCATCTGCACCTGTGATTTAGCACCTGTTTCAAATGTTGCCTCTTTCAGGTCATCTCAGATAATGCCATCACTTTTCTCGAATTACTACCACTCCTTACCTGAGCCAATTTTATGGTGATTGTTATATTGTTTTTTTTTTTTTTACTTTGGCCTAATTATCTCCCTCCTAGCTTGTAAATTTCTTGAAAGCAGAGACAATAATTTACTTAGTTTTCATGCCTTGCAGTTCTCAGTAGAATATCTCACACATGTCATGCTTATGACGAATATGACCACTGAATGTACCAAATATTTTGGAGACCAGCATTTACTCACATTAAAAAAAAAAACAGTAATCATTTGAATAAATATAGGTGATACCAAACAGCTAAGCCAAGTATTTCTTCAAGATAACTGGAGTGTATCATGTTGAGACTCTTGATCATTATGTGTTCCCATGTAGTCATAATAGAGAATTATTTACTGAATGCTTACTGTCACAGACATTCTACAAAAACTTTATACATATGCTTTCTTTTAATCTTTATGGGTTGGTGTTATTATCATTCCAATTTCACAGGTGGAGGATAGGAATCTCAAGAGAGGTTGAGTAACTTACTCAGGACCACACAGTCAATGAAAGGCTAAGATTTAAAGCTGGCAGCCTGTCTCCAGAGCTCCTATTTTTCTAGTGCCTTTCAGGTGTCTTTGTAGGCAATCTTGAGCCAAGGCAAGTAGAATACAAGAGGGGGTATTCAGAGACCTACAAAAGGATTTTGTAATTAATTGCCCATAAGCAGGTATGCATTTTGAATGGTTAGAAATAAAAATATGATATATTTGCATGTAAAACAAATAGTTGCATTTCTTTGGTGAAACAAAAGACTTGCTGATTGAAACAAATGCTAGAATAAGATCAATTTGTTTAGTTAGAGATGTAGGATTCAGAATTTTGCCATAATATACAAAGCACAGAAATCAAATCCTGGCCAAATACTCTAAGGTAGGAACAAGTGAACCTAATGGAGTGAAAGACCTAAAGAGAGTTTAGTACCCAAAGTAGATGAGCGTTAAGAGAGATTGTTACTTCAGCCTCAGTAGTATCCTCCTGGTTCTTTACTGTTTAACAGTAAGCTGGGGAATGGTCTTTCGCCCACTGGCCTGTTGAAATTGTAACCTATAATATATAAATTGTGCTTTCTCAGACTTTTAGCCTCTCAAGCAGAGCTCAGTTTCCCCATTATTCTGTAACAAATACAAAACAAGATCTGTCAATGGGTAGAATACAACCTGTAGCAGTTTTGCAATATGAGGCAGGTACAAACTGTAGGAGGTAGGGGCTCTGCCATTTCTGTTTGCCACTGACCTTCAAGACATGCTGAAGGAAGCTAAAGTCTGTTGAAAGAATGGTTTTATAGAATGGGATAACTGTCTGACAGGTGAAATGGATTACATATGAAATCTTTCCATTTCAAAGCCTGTGATTATATTATTCACAGTCTAAAATCCTATTGGAAAATTAGGAGTTGGTCACCTTTTTTCTCTGCCAAAGCCATACAAACTCTTATTTTCAGTTTACTTTTCCAGATTCTTCAACATAATGATAAATTTGCTAGTATGTAAGTACGTCTATAGCCCCATATAGTATGTTTTCAACTATTATTTCAATTAATTCAATAACAGCAAATTTAAATGATTGACTCTTTTATTATATGTTGGAGCAAGAAAGAATTCTAATACTGTCAAACCCACCCACTCAAATCCATGGTCTATGAATTGTATATAGTCTGTGTTTTTGCCACTTATTCAGAAAAACTAGAATTGACATGTCTGTCAAACTCCTGTCACATCTATATTTGTGGAATCAGAATATCTCAGACTTCACTGGTCAGATAACACCATTGTACTCTTTAGGATTCACCCCATGCAAGTGGCTGATACTAGATTCAAATTAGCCGAAGCTGCAAAGGAGACAAATGGTGACTGGAACCACCTGAGCAGGCGACAGCAGGGCAAGGCGACAGAAGCACAGATGAGACCGTCGCTAGGTGTCCTTCTCTCCAGCTCTCATCTGAGTTCTCTTGGCAAATTAGCTTTATCTTCTCAAGCCAGTTTCTTTCCCAGG